>DWCF01000150.1:0-62184 GCA_018230265.1 Delias oraia | reverse complement strand
TCCACTCGGCCTGGTTCCGTACTCAATCACCGAAGCTGTCCACAAAGTTCATGAAGCTCTACAGCAGAAGTTAACATCTCAAGTTGAACCTGTGCCTTACTGCTGGACATAGGCCTCCCCCGATCATGGGGGATGTTTGGCTTTAATCACCACGTTTGGCAGGGGGATTGTTGATCGCTGAACATCTCTTGTACTCGGAAGGGTGCTGCTGCCCACCCTCCGGTTAAGTGTCCTTTATCATCATGTATTTTTATATATATATATATATATGTTTCATTATAAGAATTATGTATAAATTGGTGCCCATTCCCATTTAAGGATTGTTTTTTAATACACATTCTAAAAAACGATTAAAATTGTCTACTCTTAGTTAAGTGCTATTGTTTGATAAAATTATTTTTAAATTTATTCGTTACCTTTGAAAAGCCTTTTTATTTTCCTCTAGCGTGAACTCATCGGTAGCACCGCTTTTGTAGTAATCCTTGGCAACTTTTGGAAGCAACAAAGTCGCTGCATCTTCTAAGTCTTTAATGCTAATATATTTTTCCATTTCTGTTAAAATTGAGAGAACTGTACCATTTGTTTAAAGATAATTTACATAAGTGAACCAATATAATAGATAAGGTGATCGTTAATTACTTATCAAACACAAAAGAGTCATATGTCACAGCCTTGATTTTAAAAATTGTAAGAAATAAATAGTCTTATTCAATATTTTTATTTAACCGAAACAAAATGCTTTATATAATTCTATTTTAAAGATAGTCTTTGTTACATTTATATCAAACATTTTTAATTAAATATATACTTATTATAAAATGAAATACGAAATAAATTTCAAAATTTATTTTTCGATTTTGATATTTGTATGAATGCCATCAAACGCATCCCGTGATGTCTAATGCCTTCCCTTACATATTTGCCATAGAAACGTTACTATATTACAAAACTCAACCGATCTTATAACAAATCTATTTAATACAATATTACATTTCTAAGCATCCTTCATGCTCATTTAAAACAAACTATTTTAATAGGAAAACATACTTTAAGTGTAAAATAAGCTTTATAATGGCCGTTTTACAGTTGTCGTGCGAACACATTCAAGTAATGAATTGTAGTTTGTTTTATTTACAAGGTATTCGTATTGATTTGTTGTTCTAAACCAAAGTATATATGGCAGTAAAAATCGTACGCATGACCTGTGACTCGACACTTCATCTCTCGTATGTAAGCCTTATCAATCGAAAACAATTTTGATTTTGTTAAAATAACCCGCGAATATAAAAGATACAAAAGATTACGGATCTAAGCTATGAGAATCGAGGGTCACCACATTACCCTTTCACTATAACCCATCTTTGGTAATACTTACAATCAAACCATCAATCCTTGCACCATAACTCACTTTCTTACTTGATAATTATATTATGTATTTAAAACCAGTTAAGCGTTAAAGTATAATGTGATTTCCAAAATTCTTAGTTTTCTCTAGCGAAGCGAAGTATTTGTATGCATTCATTTGGTTTCGAAAAAGAAGTTCTACAGACCATGAGTTAGTGAGTGCCAATTGAGCAAATTAAAACGAATCAGACTTCTTAAGACACTGAAAGCAAGACCTGTGTGATAAGTTATAACGCAAATGCGAAATTGTCATAAACTCGTGTACTATTTAGTGCTTAATTACTCAGACTCTTAAACGACCTTATTACAAAACTATAAAATCTAGTGCAAACGTTTTATAAGTCGAGGGTGTATTATCAAGAATATTTTTATTCCCGATCGTCTGGTGAAGTTACTAAGTATAGAAAAAAATATACAATCTTTACGCAATATAAAAATAAACAACATATAATACACGCAGAACATTGACGGAGGCAACGTTTTTCAGTTAGACTAGTTTTAAATACATCTTTATCTACATTCACTAAACACTTGTTAATACAATTAAGTATGCGATACAGTCACAAAATACATCGCACTGTAGAGTTCGTCTTAGGCCACTAATTGTACCATCATTTACCAAATACAATTACAATATTGTTCACCAACATCTTGAAACAGATAACGGATTTCAAAGTTGTACTTGAATCACATACCCTTTCATGAAAACCACAAAAATAAATACTTCCATTAAAAAATACACTATAAAGATATATTTTCAATGACTTTAAAAAAAATACTGCATAGGATTTTTTAAATTTTACGCTAAAATATACATTCTGCAATAGGTAAAAATAATGAAACTAAAACATTATTTAAACATTTAAAACAAAATTTCTCGTAAGAATTGATGCCTTTCTATTTTATTAAGTGTACCAAGAATCATTTTAAGTAAAATTAAAACTCCTTCACTTACGAAAACTTTATATTTCAAGCACTTGTTATGTATAGACAATTAATTCTTACAATATGATTGTGAAATAGTTAATATTTATCCGTTTTATAGGTAGAAGTAATCTTTTGTTTGAAACGTTAAATATTTGCAAAAGTTTCGAATTTGTTGAAAATAATTACCATGACAAAAAAAATAATCCAACAAGTTATTATATAAATTACGAATGTTCAGTGTAACAAGTATATAAAGCTAAATTTTAAAACGAAACACATTTCGCTTATTAACATTATATATTATATTTTATAGCGAAAACTCGCACTTTGACTATACACGTTTTGCACTCAGTTATTACAGTAAATATACTTTGCGGAAAACGACAACGTTATTCAAAATATTGTTAATTAATTATCATTATATTGTTGTACTCTACGAGTATTCGCGTTTTTTATTCGAATAAAATTAATACTTAACAATAAATGCCCTTCAAGACGAACTTTACATGTATAGATAACATCACAGAACAAAAATAGCGATGCGCATGCTTGATCGTGTGTCGAAGGCTTATAGATTTGTGAAAAAAATCTCGACAGATTAAAGGCCATGCGAAAGTTAATCGGTTTTAGAGCCCTTATCCAATGGCCATATCAGTTTGCGTTAAGTATTGACCACCTATACAAAAATTACCAGTTCATAATTATGAAACCAATTGAGTTGTGTAATTTTTCCTATTCTTCAAAGTCAGATGGATCCATAAGCACGGCCGCTGTTTATATTCAAGACGTCGAACGATCGCGCATCGCTAAATAAAGGTATGGCTAAGCGGGAAACGCAAAACAAATAATTTATGCAAAAAGCTTAATTTAAATCATTGGGGAGTTCACGAATAACTAAATTCTGATCAAATGGGACACCATTTAAGAAGTCCAAAAAACCGAAACGGTTTATAGGGCCCGTATTGCAAAACGCAATTAATTTGACCAAATAATGTCGTATGTCAAAATATGTGATGAAAAAAAAAAAGATCTTAATAGTTTTCGTATTGAAATACGGGCGCAGCAATCCGAGGTAACAAATATAAAAGCGAATCGAGAGCCTCTGGATTTAGAATTTTGAAGCCGAATAACACAAGAGGGATTATGCAAAGAACACCGTCAAAGTGTATCTACTGCGGAAAGATTTTTAAATGGAAAAGATGTTGCATTGATTTCATTTTAATGATTTTTTCATATAAAAAAATCAACTTTCTCGCTTCCGCCTTGCATTACTCCCTCGTGCAGACTAGAGGATTCCGGTTCAGTGCAGAGGCAAGGGATCGGGAGGTGGCCTTCGGGCGTCTTCCTCTGGCGGTTCCTCCTCTTCCCCGCTGTCCGCAGCATCCCCCGACCCTCCGGAGCCAGCCGAGCCCGACCCCGAGCCCTCGCCTCTTACGCATCGCTCTTCCTCTTCGTCTTCCTCTTCTGGACACAGTTGGTAGGCTCTGAAACACATTTAAATTGTAACATAAACATTTAAATTAAGAAAACCTAAGATATACCTTAACTCAGTCTATATAGACTACTACTAGACAAAGTATTTGTCCGGGTATGATTTCAAGATCAAGAGCGCAATAACCATGTTTTTCAGTCATAATCATGGCTTATCTAATGTCCTAATATAAATTATGAATATCAAGTCAATTGCGCAGTCCAAAATAATTAACATGATAAGCGCTGCTTATCGTTAAAAACAATATGTATGTACTATTTAACCAGAATGAAGATGTGCTTAGTAAATAAAGGAAATATGTATATTTTTATGGTATAGCTCCTATATTGTAGGAGAACACCGCTTCCTATGGAAAAACGCGCCACAATTCGCGGTTTAGTTGTGTTGCCGGCTTTTTACGCCGCTTAAGCACTTTCAGGGGCCACCGATATCTTCTCTCACTCAGTGAAAGACAGTACAAATACCGTTTCACGCTAAGTATTCAGTGAGCCCGTGGTATCACTCCGGACGAGCCGGGCCAATTAGTGCTTCAGCATATGCTTCACCGTGGCTCTCCTATGGATGCGACACTGTTAATACAATCGCTCGGCCACTGTCAAGTTTTTCCAAAGATCAAATTAATAATAAATTAAATTATATTTTTTTTGTCCGGACCGCGATTCGAACCCGATACCTCTCGCTTCATGGCAGGCTTATAAAACCACTTAACTACGAGGTTTTAAAAATTGCTTACTTCTCTAAAGTCTTCCTCGCTGAGTTACTACGTTCAAGAAAGTATCCACTTGAGGTTTCATTAGAAGTCCCAGGTGGTGACCAGGTGCCGTACGAACCGTATCCAGACCCATACTGTAAAATATACATACATAGAAGCATAAGTCATACGCATGTCAAAATTAAAGTAAAGATTTTGAAATATCGAATTACTCCTAATAGAGCCCGTTCAAGAACGACAGTACGCTTCCTGACTATTATCACCACACATAGTAGAGCTCTGGTGTGAAGTGCGAAGTGCTGTGGCCACATCATAACGTTGATATCTTATCTCTATTAAGCATCTTGGCGACGCACGAGACATCGCCGAGTCAATTCGGGCGTACACGTGTAGCGGCAACTCTCCACGCGCGCTCTCATCAGTTATAAATTACTTATAAAAATAATTATTGTGAAAAATAAATAAAAAGTATTAAAAAATAGTGTAATTATTACATCGCTATAAGTCTATACAAAACTAAAGAAACACATACACGATCTAGCTCATCCTGCAGCCAGGACAGTAACTGTCTCCATCGACGGCGTGGTTCGGGCTGCGAGTGAACCGCGCGGACAGCGAGTGGCGTCCTGCACATAACGCCCACTAAAAGCTTCACGCACGCATACGTACGCTTCTGATAGTGACCACGGGCTCGTAGACCTGTTTCCAATAGGCCTTGGCGCTCTTCTGACACGCCCTGAAATTTTTTAAGATAATTTTGAGAGCTTCGTAGCTAAGTGGTTTAATCTAAGTCTGCCATGAAGTAAGAGATATCGGGTTCAAAGCCCGATCCGAACAATTATAATTAAATTAAAATTTATTCGGTCTCTCGAAGGGCTTGTTAGTGGCCGGGTGGGTGTCTTAATACCGTCCCACCCGTGTACTCAGCATAAAACGGTACTTGACTGTGTTTCGAAGAGTGGGAGTCGGCAACATGACCAATTCGCGGACTGTGGCGTTGTAGTCCATGGGCGGCGGTGATCTCTTACCATGTAAGCCTACTACGTTGTCCGTTATACTATAAGAAAAATTACATTTCTTGGTTTAAAAAATGGACTGCTGTAGTTATTATACTAAGTATTAGATAGCTACAATAGCACGTAACATTACTATTTCAGATGTAGATAAAGTGAATTTCAATTCTATTTCATCTGAAATCAAACGTGTATTTCTTCTATTTTACAGTTTTTGTGTATATTTTTTTACTTTATCAATTTAATCCATTCTGATAATTTGCTAATAGATAGAAGATAAAGCGAGAGTTTTATTACTTTAATAGCATTATGTATGCGGTGCTGCTGCCAGCTGTCTTCCATGAGGAGCAAGGCGGTTAGAGCATCACAATGTCTGCGCAACTCGTGACAGTAGGCGCAGGCCATCTGCCAGAGAAGTTCCGCGAGGGCCGCACGTGACCAGCCCGCGTGTTCCCAAGACAGGAATTGAATCAATCTTATCCCTTCCTCGCATCCGCAACACTCTTCAGTCAACTTCTTCATATAAGTACTGTAACGTGTAACATTTTATGAGATTCAATTGATACAGAATACATCGTTAATAATTTATACGTATTTATTAAACTTTTATAGCGTACATATGCTCTTTTCTTGAAGGTCCCGAATTTGATACTAGCAACATCGCAAAATATAATTAAATATTGTATTTTAACAATACTTATACAGATATAATTGGGTTCGGTTATTGAAAGTGGGGGAGGCCTATGTCCAGCAGTGGACTTGAATGGGCTGATGATGATGATTGAAAGTTGTATAATAATATTTTATATCAAGCTATTTTTTCTCCGTGTTTTTAGATTACGTTGGTCTTTATTTCGAATATAACTAATTAGATATTTATTCATAAATTAATTCAGTAAGGAGGTCGGGAATAACACACACACACACACACATATTAACAGCTACAAAAATGCTTTGAAACTAACACAACTACAGAATTGGACTACATCTACATTAACAAGTTGGTGACGTTGACAAATTGCACCCGAATACTTACGCAGTCTTGTTATATAGTATATCGACTGCGGCAGGTGACAGTGTCGGGCGGGGTCCCGAAGGCGGAGGCTCCATGTAAGGGTTTGGCAAAGGCACCACCCCTTCCGCCGCCGCCGCCGACTGACACCGTCCGCTCACGTCGCAACATCTTACTAATGCACACACCACCTAAAAGTTACGTTTAATTATAATAACTTTAAAATAAATCCTAAACTGGTCTGTAATTTTAGAGGCTATGATGCCGCGAAAAAATCGTAGACAGTTAAATGAAAAATTATATACAACCGGTATTTTTTAAAATTATTTTTAATGGAAATGGAATAAATGCAGTAACAACTAGAAAAACATAATACGACTTTTAGCATTAGATGAAAAATTGAAATAATAAGACATGCTATTATTAACTTACCTGGTGTACTTTAGCAGAATCTGGATATTGATATTTTCCAAGGGATGAATATGATTCGTCCATGCACACTGACAAAACAATATCCAATATTTTGAGCTGGAACAAAATTAAAAAAATCCTCAATTTGCTATTGACAACAATACCAAATGTAAATATAATTTCAGAATTACTTTGTAAGATAAGCTAAACGTTCAACAATCATCAATATATCTTACGTACAATATACCGTGCGGAGTTATTAAACTACAGAGAATCAAGAATTGCATCTTATTACGTAATTTATGTACATGTTTTTGAGCGTATTTTGAATTTGAGTCTATTTTTCGTAGTCCAATTGAAAGTCAGAGCGGCAGATTTAGGTTTCATCTGCGTTTTCACAAAATCACGTTAAATTTCTACATACCCGTATCAGTTGATATTTCTCTTGCACGCCCAACATTGCGTAAGCATGGAACATGTTGAATAAAAGCGGCAGATGTGGCGGCAATCGGTGCGTATGTGCCTCGGGCGCTGCGAGTGCTCGCGCACAACACAATACCTGGTCTGAGAGACTCGTCACCTCTTCACGGCAACACCACGAACTATATCCGTTGCTCACTGGAATAATATTTTCACACAAAACATAATACCACAGACATTTAATGACACTGTGTACTCAGAAACAAGACAAATTAAAGTACTAGATTTAAAACAAAAGAAAAAGTAAACCACTGCTTCAAGAAAACTGTTGAGACGACAATATAATAATTATACTATTAATGCTCAATTACCTGGGGGATCTTGTGTAGAAAAGTGGGCCAAAAATACAATAATCTTCATGAATACTATTCGCACATCGCTGGTCGGACATGACAGTAGGTATTCGCTCAATCTAAAAATTATTTATTTATTAATAAAATCTTTTATAAAATCAAACAAACTGTATTTTTTATAGAATAGCTGATCATGTGGGTCTCCTATAAGGTAAGAGAACACCGTCGCTCATGGACTACCGCGCCACAATCCGCGCATTGGTTGTGATGCCGGCTTTTAATGCCACTTATGCGGCACTTTTTAAGGGCCTCCGATATCCACACTCACTCGTCGAAACACAGTACAAAAAGGGTTTCACGTTGAGTATTTTGTGAGTCCGTGGTATAACTGCGGACGAGCCGGCCCAAGTTGTGCGTCCGCATATGCTTTAGCAAGGCTCTCCCACGGGTAAATAAATAAGTTGTATTATAAGGCATTCCTCAAAGAATTACATAATGAGCCACACACATTCCGGTTTCATTAACGTCAAAATTCGATTGTTTGACGGAACCCCCAGATTTTGTGATATGATTATTTTAATATACAGATATCAAATCAGATAAAACACTTTATAAGTGTGTTAAATATAGACAAATGAAATATAAATAAATTAAAATATAATTAAATCTAGATGAGAATTAACAGAGATATTACTCACCTGTGAGTATATTTAAAGAGATCTGTGGCGAACCACGTACGTACAGATTGAGAGCATCTTAGATGTTGACATATAATATCGTACCTAAAAAAATACAAATCAGCTCAGTAAAGTACAAACGTTCTATTACAGCGTATTTGAATAAGTCATATTACCAATCGGAAGCTGGACCCCGTAACGTTTTCTTTGTGTGGAAACCAATTTGGAACAAAAACTTTGTCGCCAACTGTACTGCTAACATAGACATTTCCTCGTGCTCCGGACCCTGTAATTTGGTATAACTATATTAATACACTTGGAAGATTAATGAATTCAAAGATCAGATGGAAAAATGTATAAATAAAATTAAAAATACAAAAAAACCCAATAATCAAACAAAATACATACATACTTTAATAAAAATAGAAAAAAATTAATTAGAAGATTAGATATTCGTTAATAATTATGAAATCATTACCCATACTGCACTCTGTGAAACAGGATGAAGTTGTAGCCTCATGCAACACAGCTTCTTCATGAAATTAAAGTGCTCTAAGCTAAACTGATCCTGATTATGGCAAAACGAAATATTACTACGGCGCACCGAATTCCAAATTGGTTTTGGTATGGCACTTTCTCTATAATAAAACAAAACAAAGAAAAATTTATAAGTATATTCAATTATTTATACTAAAAAAAACATTTAAAATTCCCCCCACTAGCTTAAAGTTTACAAAAGTTATACACGTTAATCAATCACTACTTTCTTTAAATAACTTTAATGAGATTATTTAATCTTACTTCAGAGTCATACTCTTCATAGTTTGTTCCAGAGATGTGTCAATTGTATCCTTCCGTGTATAAAACAACATGTAAGCATTCCACCACCGCTTCTGGCGTTTATAAGATATTCGTTTGATTGTCGAATCAAACACCTGCAAGATATTAAATCATTTGAAAATATCACATCTGTCAATAGAACTTACGTCATTTAATCTAAATGAATTTATTATATTTTTAAAATTTTATTTGAATTTGTGATATCGTGTCCGAATGGATGAAAGAATTTATTAATTGAAAAAACTTACAAGGTAAATTATTTTAGCTCGATTTCTGTTTTTCAATGATATAGTGGACAACAGACCAGGTGGGTAAGACAACGTGTAAGAGACCACCACCATCCATGAACAACCACACCACAGTCCGCGCATTGGTTGCGTTGCCGGCTTTTTACGCCGTTCGCGCGGAATTTTGATTCCGATGAGCCCATGGTTCTATTATAAATAATATAATTTGCTGGTGATACATACCTCGCCCATATATTCTCCGCCGAAACACTGCGCCTTCATTTCATAATCATCATGCATGGCACACTCCGAAACTTCCCCATCGTCTAACTTTATCCACCGCCCAGTTGTTCCTGTGTCCCTATTATTAAAACAAATTAACATTAAATTCAAATTAAAAAGCATTTATTCAAAAAGACCCCATATACAATTTACAATTCTATCAATTACAACAGTGACGCTACCATTGGTTCGGAAGATATACCTCACAAACAAGAAATTCATAGGGTTTGTTTTTTTTATCGCCTAATGTTTGGTTCATTTATGTTTGCTAAACCAGTTGGTTCTTGTGCAGAAGATTCCATACATAAAGATGTAATATAAAAAATAAATATAAAATAAAGAATAAATATAAATAATAATAATAATAAAGATGAATAAGACAAAGGTCTTCTATGTATTGGCTTATGTAACCTTTCTTAATTAAAGTATTTTATACAAGATTTTTGAATTTCCTTTCTTCCAAGCACTTTAGTAATTTTATTATACTTTTTACGTGTTTAACATAACCTAAATCTAATTATCGCTATTTTATTCTTATTCCTAGTATTAAAATTATGATGGTAGCTATTAAAACTTTACTATTATAAAAATATCCCTAGCCAATAAAAATTAAAACATCAAAAATTCAATTTATAAACTAAAAATTCACACTTTCATCGTTTACATCATTTAATTTAATAATAATTAATAAATAATTAAAATAACATATATTTGCCAGTTTTTATGAATTCCTATATCTAAATAATCATCATACAAAAAATATAGATAAATCGTTTTACTTACCTTAATAACACATATGAGAAATAATGGCCACCCGATGCCTGTCCAGAGTGAACAACTATACCACTTAATTCATACTGTGTATAGCGTGGATCTTTTTCCGAGTCTTCACTACCTTCCCATAGAGTCTCTCCTTCTGCCCGTGCTAAACCTGAAGCTATAAAAATAACAAACATTTGGTATATATAATTTATATTTAAATAGTAAAAATCAGGCAACATAATCTTGCGCGGACTGTGGCGTGGTTGTTCATGGGCGGCGGTGTTCTCTTACCATATAGGAGACCTATCTGTTCCGTTGTCCCCTATAGAATTGAAAAAAAGTAGTAAAGTTTGTATAAAGATTTTTTTAAGTCTGTGTCAACAACTAACATTACATAGTATAATTTATTTTTAATAACTGACAATGATGTAAAATTTCATAAATTCTCCTATACTGAGTTTTGGATTAAAGTTTCGCACATGGCATGGAAAACTGTACTTACCCGTATAAGGTTCGACGTCTAGGTCTCGCGGAAATTCAAAGTAGTCATTAAATTTAATTGCACATACTCTTTCAAAATCGTATTCAAATCTCTTAAGCTGTATGACTAGAACGGGAGGCAATTTGTTTAAACATAATCTTTTAACTGTCACCACCTGAAAAATTAACATAAAAAATATTCAGTAAAATCTTCAAACTGGTTTCCGATTATTTCTTACTATATTATATTTTAAGCTTTAATGTAACTATTTTTAATATTCATTTGTAGATAAAGTTATTTTAAACCACATATAGTACAATAAAACTTTCACCCGTGGGAGAGCCTTGCTGAAGCATATGCTGACGCCCGATTTGGGCCGGCTCGTACGAAGTAATACCATGGGCTCACAGAATACTCAGCGTGAAACGGTACTTGAACTGTGGTTCGCAGAGTGGGTGAGGATATCGGAGGCCCTCAAAAATTCTGCTTAACAGCGTAAAAAGCCGGCAACACAACAAATGCGTGGAGTGTGGCGCGGTTGTTCGTGGGCAGCGATGTTCTCTTACCATATAGGAGACCCACCATAGTGAACTACAGCATGAAAAACGTACCTTCTTACTACATTTATCACAGAAGTAGGCATCAGCGCCCTCTAACAGCTCGCCGCGAACATAAGCTTCTAATGACTCTTGTAATCTCGACATATTTCGTATGTCCAGCGAAACGACACTAAACGGTTCCTCCTTACAATACCTAAAAGATACAATATTTTTGTAAAAATTAAAAATACTCGAGCAATATAGAATCAATTCATTCTAAATTTTTCATTTTCCTTATTCTCGGATAAAGATTTCAGATATATTTAACTTAATTTCCTTTTGACAAACATCTATAATATTTACCTGTGCGGACAGCCTTTGCATATCTTTTGATCTGAGAAAGTGCCTCCCATAGTTTTGGCCATCAATTGTTCTTGGCCCAACGACTTCAAAGCTTCATCTAATGTCTCTACAAGCGACATAAAGAATTCTACTGCATCTTGTTGTTCACGTAAATTTACCGGTTCACCCTGTAACCTGCAAAAAGTCCTCAAGGTAATGTATTATTTCCGGATTTAACGTTCACATCTCGTTATATTTAAGTAGAAAACCAATTGGCATATTATAAAATATAATATACCTGAAGTGAGCCCATAATCCACGAGGGACATAATACTGAAGTTTGCTGTAATGTAAATGGGCGAATATTGCCTGAACTTGCTTCAATATTGTGATGTTGTAGTCGGCGCTATTCTGGTGAAATAAAGCTTATATTTCAAGGCGAAATAACATTAACAACAAAGAACACTGAATGATTATGTTTTTATTACCTCAATATTATTTTCCATTATACTATAATGCATTTCGCCAGAAAAATCTTCGGTTGGGTCAGTAGCTGCTCCTAAACATTCAAACAAAATTTTAATTCGATTCATTTTAAAATATGTATGTTATGATAATTAATAACATAAGTGTTGATCATAAGATATATCCTATTAAGAACATATTGAAATGTGAACGTATCCTTAGATCGTTAATTTACCTTGCACAGTGAGCAATGAATCCCTTACTGCGCGTACGCAATAGAGTTGCTGCAATACTGAGTTCATGTAGCAAGTGGCACCTGCATTCTTGAGTCCCACTAAACCAGCACCTGGTCGCGGTCCCACACACGGCATATATTCCCATTCAGCAAGAGGCATGTATCTATCTGCACATAAAAATAATGCGATCTCAATAATATTATATCCACGAATAAACTATGTAATCATCATGAATTAATTGAAAGCCTATTGAGTGCCTTGTAGCTTAATGGCTTTAATAAGTGTATTACGTTGCGAGAGGTTTCGGGTTCGAATCCCGGTCCGAATAATTATACTTTAATTTAGAATTTATTCGGTGTCTGGTAGGGCTTGCCGGATCCACCGGCGAGGGTCTTAATACTGTCACACCCGTGGGAGAACCATGCTGGAGCATTTGCTAACGCGCTAATTGGGCCGCCTTGTCCGAAGTGATACCACCCGCTCACACAATACTCGGCGTAAAAAGCCGGCAACACAACTATTGCGCGGACTGTGGCGCAGTTGTTTATGGGCAGCGATGTTCTCTTTCTATATAGGAGACCCACCTACCTACTCCGTTGTCCGCTATAGCATAAAAACATCCTGTTATTACGTAAATAGCAATTATAACATAATACTTTACACGTTGGTCATTCAATTTAACCCTAACATTAAATTAAAAAACTTATTTAAACACGAACCGCTATAGAACATAAGGTGTAATAGATTGGCGAGGGCCGCCATGTTAGGGAGGCATCCATATACGAGCGATAGCAAAAGATCCGTAGCTGCTGCAACAGATCCCGCCGTGCGACACAGTGGCGTAGGAATATCCTCTCCACTGCCCTCGCCGCGGTCGAATTCCGACATTTGACACCAGGCCCATGAATAAGGCCACAGAAACTCCGTCACAATCTCCTAGAAATTTAAATTTTTTACTTGGCTAACATGAAACATTAGATGATTACCGAGAAATTAAAAAGCCTTAGAGAGCTCTTAGCTAAGTGTTTAAATATGTCTACGATGAAGCGATAGGTATCGGCTTCGAATCACGATCCGGATAAATAATTATATATAATTTATATTTATAATATATATAATTAATAAAAATTACATTATATTTTATTCCGTCTCTGGTAGGGCTTGAAAGTAGCCGGGCGAGAGTTATAATAATGTCGCACCCTTGGGAGAGCCATGCTGAAGCATATGCTGACGCACTAATTCGGCTGGCAAAGTGATATCACGGACTCACACTATATTCTACGTCCAAAGGTACTCGTACTGTTTCGCTGAGTGAGTGAAGATATCGGAAGCCCTTACAAATGCCGCTTAAGTGACGAAAAAAACCGGCAACACAACCAACACACCGACCGTGGCCCGGTTACCAATGGGCGGCGGTATACTCTTACCATGTAGGAGACCCACCAGCTCCGTTGTCCGCTATACTATATATAAAAAAAAAACAAATAAACACTCGTATCCTTTCTCTTTATATTCTACATGTCCTTGTTAAGCCTATACCTTTAAGAATCCTGAATCTTTGTGATCTGGATGTGCACCGTATTGAAATTTCACTTGTGCTGGTACATGATTGAACAATTCCTTTGTAAGATTCAAATGTCCCTCAAGCAGTGTGTCGTCCAATGTTTCGGGATTGTCACGAAGCGTTCGTAGCCAGGCTACCTAGAAGTAAATATTTTTATTTATTACTAATCAGGAATATATCATCCTATATTTTACATTATTCTATAATTAACAATTTTTACTAATTCCTATTAATTTTCATACCAGCTTTTTTTATCGTAAATAAGGGACTGGTCATTAATCTTTTATTTCGCATTTTTTAACCCCCTATCACCTTTCGTGAGATTTAAGACTACACCCTCTCCCTCCCCACTCTCTCCCAACAACACATGCATAATACAGTAGTACGTACAAATAATTTTTTTTGAATGTTATCTTTAAATCCAAGTGTAAAGTATAATCTTATTCTAATAACTGAGGACCGTGATAAAAAAAATCTAGACAAAATTTTTGTGTGCAAGGCACATATAGGAAAAAATTAATGAAAAAATAAAAAAAAACATCTTATGTAATAATTATTAATCAACATTTATTTATTTAATAGCAAAACAATAAAACAAAAACCTCTCGTTCGCGCACTAGCGTGAAGATATATGTGTGCCAAGAATTTTATTACCCTTCTTATTACTTAACATAAGTTTATAAGACAACGATCTATTAACGAGCAAGGTACACCAGTGTGCCGCGGTACACTTTGCGGAACATTGTTGTAGACTAGCATTCAAGTAAAAAAAAATGTTTAATCGCCCTTATTAAGTATGTGTAACATTAAGTATTTAACGATAAAACAAATGCACGTGATATCTTATTAGACCCCTTTCCCTCTCCAATTTGTCATATTGCGAGAATTTTTCTCAAACCACTACCTTTGTCTTAATATATTAAATCAAAATTACCTCAATAGCAAGATCTTCAAGGGTCCTAGCCGTGGGTCCAGCGAGTGCGACGAGTCGGCACAACAATTGCAGAAACTGATGGGCGTTACGTGAGTGACGCGTGAGGCGGGCCAGCGTGGCAGCTCCGCCGGCGCCTCCGAGGGCCGCGAGGGCACACCGCGCTCCGCCGCCCCCGCCCCAACCACACATCAATAGCAGCTGCTCAGCACACGACACGCGCACCTATAATTTCATGCCAACACTGTGTCATAAATAGACAGATTTTGTACCAATTTTCATTTTTTTTAAATAGTATACCCGACAGGTGGGTGGTCTTCTATATGGTAATTGGTAACCGAACACCGCCGCCCATGGACAACCGCGCATTGGTTATGTTTGCCGGCATTTTAAAGGACTACCGAAATCCGCATACACTCAGCAAGACCCAGTTGCACCGTAAAACTACTATGTCACGCTGATTATTTTGTGAGCCCATGCATCAGTTCAGACGAGACAGCCAAATTAGTGCGTTGGCCTGCTTCATCATCTCTCCCACGACTATGACAGTACAGACACTCGCCCGGCCACTGTCAAGTCTCTCCAGAGACCGAATTAATTATAATTTATTTTTATTCGGCCCGGGATATAAACCCGATACCTCTAGATTCATACTAGACCTATTAAACATCTTAGCTACGAGGCTGGTCTCATCCACTTCTCGTTTCTTCAATCCAAAAAAGCAATCCAAACATTTAATGTGTGACGCGTGATTGTAATTTCAAAGAGAAGCAACTATGCATTAGTGTTACCTGCGCACTCGGGCAATCGATCATCAAGTACATAGCGGTATCTTGCCACCAGGACTCGTGCAACAGATCTTCCAAATGCCCACCGCCAAAGGCCATGCATATTGTCACAACTTCCATACATTCCCGAACCACTGTGAAATAAACATTTATATTTTAATATCTATTTAAAAAACATGAATGTAAAAAAGTTATTTAAATTAAAATAACAGAAATTTAATGTAATTTAGTATTCATAGTTTATTTTTTTATACCATCACAGGAGAGCACACTGAAGCTGTAGACTAAGTTAAAAAATGTATAAAAATTAATCAGATATAAAAGATAGTGGTGTTGTTTTTAAATTTTATTGACGATTCAAAGCAGTTTTTAAGAAATTCTATTGAATAAAGAATTTTGACTTTGACTCTGAATTCAAATATAAAAAAAAACTATTTGTTCCAGACTATGTTTTGTACCTAATACAAAATAAATTCGCGGTTAAAATATATGGGTGAATATATTTTTAAAAGTACATACACGTAACATCGTCGGTGTGTACTAAGCCAGTAATTTCTAAAGGCTGTGATACCGAATATGTGAGTGCGTACAGTGCTCGCACAGTAGCTGCGGTGGGAACCCTCCACCATACAAGCGATGACACCGAATCACTGTCTTCACCGGGTGTCATAACCTAAAACACATATGTTATTCAAAAACCTATCAATAATTTTATTTTTTGTAACTTAGCGGCTTCGCGGCCATGGAGCCCTCAGCAACGCTCCGGTGTGGAAAGACAAACACCTAGGTGTACATACAGGTACAAAGTGTCACCTGTATGGTGACACTTTGTACCTGTATATCATTTTAATTTGTATTCCTCTAATAATAGATTTCATATTTTATGTTCTTTTCATATTAACTTCACATAAACTCGTTTTATATTGTGAATACAATAGAAAAGTATATCTTAATATAATGGGTGTAATGTCACCTGCTCGGCGAGCGAATTGGCTAGTTTTTCAGCGATCGCTTTGAAAATTACTTCGCAGTTGTGATTTGGCACAGACTGTAGTGCTTCTCGTAGAATTGTGACATCCATTCTGAAAAAGATCACATATTCACATTGTTTTTAAATAGGTGCAATTTTAAAACCACTCGGTAAATCATAAACGACAAATAAAGCAAAATACATACCGAAATTCCTTGTCGAGTGCGGAATCCATTCCGTCTGGTGCCAGAATTTCAAAAAGATGTCCCAATGTGTACAAAGCTAATTTTGCCAGCCTAACAAGCGCTAAGTAGCCCACTCTGTAAAAATGTTTTTCGAGTAAGCACAATTGTAGAAATATACTGATAAAACATTATTTAGTATCATAAAAAGACTATATCATTTTTTTTTGTTAAATAACAACTTTCCGAGTTCAATGTATTATCATACCTCCTAGTATGCGGAGCGGCACCTTTCAGAAATTCGCCGTCTGATAGACACTTTACTAAAAGCGGTGCTTTCTTCACACAAGCCAGTTGAAAGCTGCGGTTTCGATCAAGTCGTGTCTCCGATGATGGCATTACCATACTATACAAAACCTACAGAAACATTAACGATTTAGTTTGGTATTTCAGATTTGTATTTCGTACAAATATTGTTAGAAATTACCTCAATGTTATAAGCGACGGTTGGCGGAGAGGGTCCGTACAAAATATCTTTTAATTTTGAATCATCACGGCACAAAAGTGATTCCGTTAGTTTTTCTACCTGTAAACAGTTGAATTTAAATATAATAATACAATATCTATATTTTCCCACTGTTATTTGTATCTATATTGTAAAAGGTAAAATCTACAACTTTTAAAAATTACAAACCTCATCTCAAAATCAAATAATATATATGTTTTAACAACATCGATTCAGAAATTTAAAAGAATTCGTATTCGTTAAGATTTATTGAACATAGTATTATGTAGATTTTGACACAAAATACTCAACGTGAAACGGTACTTGTACTGTGTTTCGCTGAGTGAGTAAGGATTTCGGAGGCCCTTAAAAATACCGCATAAGCGACGTAAAACGCCGGCAACACAACCAATGCGCGAAGTGTGGAGTGGTTGTCCATGGCCGGCGATGTTCTCTTACCATATAGGAGACCCACCTGCTCCGGTGTAAGCTAAATTATACATCTATTTATTAGTCTTAATGTGTTTAGAATAAAACATACAGTTAACTTGTGAGGTGGGCAAATTTGAGAAAGTAAATGTGCAGCTTCAGTTAACGGCGCGTGTCCCTTTGTGATGCCGACATGTTCCAACTCCAATATAAACGGCAGATACCAAGTCCCTTGTGCGAATAACTAAAATAATATAATTAAAATTACTGAATTTTTAAATACATGATCCTTTAAATAGCTTAAATTTCAGAGAATATAGAGAACTTATAAAGTTGCAAAAACTCTCCACTGATTTATTTTATGATTATATAAAATTTGTAGATTTTTCTCAAAAAAGTTAAAAGTAGAATTTTATTTTAATTCAAAGAAGTGACCACACATATAGCATAAAGATAGCAGACCAAACATATACAGTATACTCACAACTCCTGGCAGTGCATGTTCCGCTGTGGGGGGGAGTGGTGGTGATGTGGCGCTGCTATCGCTACTCGACTCGTTAGAAGAACCACAACCACCGCTACCGCACACTTGGCCATCGTAAACCTATAAATCATTTGTTTATTGTAAATCTACGATAACATAACAAACAAATAAGGAAAATAATTGAAAGCTAATCTAACGAACCTTTGCAACCAATATAGTTTTATCTCTAAGAGGTATTTGCGAAAGAATTTTCCTATCATGGCTCGAGTCCAACAGTTCACCATTTACATACAATTCTAACTTATTTATATACATTTCTAATTTAATACTGCTCTCTGACGTGCATTTTAACCTGAAACAAATTTGTATTGAACATTATTTATCAGGAAGCCTTAAATTTTATTTTATTCAATAGCAGAGACCCTTCCAGTGACCGAATAAATTATAAAATTAAATTATAATTTTCCGGACCGGGATTTTTACCCGATACCTCTCGCTCCATGGTACACTTTTAAAATCATTAAGTTATGAGGCTCCCAGAAATAAGTGATGTGTTTGATGATGTGAAGTATCTGGTTGTGAGAATGGTAAAAACAGAAACTACATATGTAATGTCTACAACATGATGCGTACAACATGATCGTTCAATCGTACACATCTTGTAAACTGATCAATTTAAGAATATAAATATTTATTTACCGCCTTTGGACTGCAACACGTAAAGAGTGAAGAGTCTCGTTGGAGTGCGAATAGAGTTCAATGTCATCGACTTGTCTTTGGCCTGTTTGAAAGTTAAATCTCACTACAATTGTACATTGGCGCCCTCTGCCCGATCTATAAATTGGTAAAATTTGGCGATCCGCCGAAAACTTTCTATCACATTCGTTTATATATTCTTGTATGGCACGAATAACTCGACACATTTTTGTACAACACTCAGACGCATCTAAAAAAATAATTTTTAGTTTAATAAAATGTCTGTGTAACAACATTAAAAAATACGTGTAAGAACCAATGTATATTGAATCTGTAGAAGCAATTATAAATACTGAGCCAACCTTCATCTGTATCCATTTCTTTCTGCAGTCGCTGCGTGCGTGCACAGCACTGCGTGAGAAAGGCCTCGTGTTGCTGAGCGGGCGATATTGCCGGGCCCGTGCACGTGGACGTCTCACGTAACAATTCGATACCACTTGCTGATATCTCGTCTTCGCACTCGGTTATCACCTACAATTACTTTAGTTCTTATGTGTAATAAAGGTATATATTATTTTTCTCAAATGCTATCTCTGTTAGAAAACAGGTGTCAGAAATGTACCACTGATTTTCAAAATAACAGTTCACTTACCCTCCACAGATAATCTAGACCAATGAGGTCAGGGTCATTAAGAAGAAATCCACGGCGTTTAGGTTTTAGTTTGCCTTCCTTGGAATTCACTGCTTTGAAAAATCTATAAAAATATTTGAAAAAAATATATATATATTTATAAATGTTTCAATATATGTATGTGGCCCTGTGACATCTTCCCAAATTCATATATAGAAGTTTAATAATGAAATAGCCTTATTTACCTTTCAAAGCATTCTATCCCCGAATGAGATAAAAGATTTGGCAACAGAGTCATTATATTTTGTCGAAAAAAGTGCAAATTAATATTTGGATCCAAATCAGGCTCTTCACCCATTAGTTTACTGAACCAATGAAAACAAGCTTCACGGTCTCCGATGTGAGCCGGCATCTCGGCTAAGCACACCCAAATTTGTTTAGCCTGAAAAGAAAATTTCATGTTTTTGAAATAGTTTATAGAAGAGCTTAAAGAAAACATGATATAAAGAGCCATATGGTAATTAATTTTCAGTAATCTATTAATATAGTATAGGTTCTCTCAAATAGAGCGAGTCGATGGTAATAATCCGTGGCGGCCATTTTGTTTTGGCGGCATCTATCAAATCTGTTTTTTATTATTTACTTTAAACCAAGACCTCAAAATAATGATAATAATGATATTTTAATACGTCGGCAATCAAAGTTCTGTCGTATTATTTTCTTTTCTTTTACATAGGTTTATCATATACCTGTTCAGCGCACAGCCACAATTGTCCGTCCTTCAAGAGGAACCGTAGAAAACTCAGTCGTTCGTAGACTTGCGCCGCGTGAGGATACCTTCCGTCAGGTAGCCAATTCTCCCAGTCCATTTCACTTTCCGCTAGAATTTAATATTACTTATTTTTTTTTAACCTATCTTTGGAAACGTTATCAGCATCTAATATAACTAAAATAAATATATTTTTATGGTACAGTAGACAACGGATCAGGTGGATCTCCTATATGGTAAGAGAACACCGCCGCCGGCTTTTTTAATTATATTAATTAATATGTAATATTTTATTACCGGCCATCTTAACTCGCACAGTGTCCATATAATGCGTGAGCGAGTCTGTTACAAGTATCACTAGGGAATGCTGCGTCTGTAACCGGTCTATTAGCTCTTGACGCGTCACGTGCGGTCGGACCCCTGTGTTGCCACTCGACTCATAGAGACAACAAATGTCCCGCATCATTTTTAAAGCTGGCAACACCCATTTCTCGTTACTTTTCAATTCTTCCACGCACCTAATAATGAAAATAGATCCTGTATTATGTATTTCGTACATCCTTAGTAGAGTAGCAATGGAATTAGCTTGGTCCGTATTATTTGAAAAGTAATTCAAGATTGTTTAAATAAAAATAATACCATAAGCAGAAATGTAAAGTGTAAGTAATGTGGTGACATTTTTTTTATTAGAAAGTAGAATAATGCCAAAACATGTGTAATAAAATTCCGATAGAATCACCACAGGTTGATAATTTCATATCCTAAAATAATGAAAGCAAAATAACAGAGAAGCATTGTACTAATGCCATTACTCACTTATCTAACCAATGCGTTTTCTGTGCATCACGATCTTGGCTACAACTATAATCAAGAATTTTTATGAAGTTAGCCAGTGTCGAATCCAAAATTTCTCTGCAAACGTCATCGGAGTGTGCCAAATTCCAAAATAATACTAATACCTAAAATAGCATGATTTAAAATTTAAAAGAATGACCACACTATGAATATAGTTCATTGAAATATAACATACTTTGTTCGCCATTACGCCATCCTTATCGTCTTCAGCAAGTCTTCGAATCACCTCTAACAGTTTATCACTTTGTTTTTTGCTCGATGTAGACCAGCTCGCCTATAACATTTAATAGTTTTTTTTATATAATCAATCAGACCTTAAAATGTGTACTCAAGTTTATACCGATATACAGAACACGTATGCCCTTTTTCAAGTTTAGGAGTTTATATATTTTATTATCATATAATCTGAAAACAATAGCAGAACAAAAGCATTTTGCGATTCTAGAAGGTGCACACACAATTAGATTAGATTTTATTACAAAAATTTAAAGTAGAATTTAAAAAACTTAGAATTAAATATTTTTAAAAACAAGGTAAACAAAACTTATTGAAAATGTATCTCAGTTACCTTAAAACAGTCGAAAAGATGATCCAACTGATCGGGCGTGAAATCCCATGCCAATTTGGCCAATAAATCGTGAAGATTCTTAACAATCGCCTCATGCTTTCCGTGTTGGGCCTTCCAGATTGCATCTAAATCCTCTCTAGTGAGCGAATTTTCTTTTATCATGAACCTCAACATTTTCTCCAAGCGTTCAACATATTGAGGCTGATGTAGTGAATCGCGCAATACTATGTCCACAACGCTGTTTTCTCGTATCCAAGTCTGAAAAATTAAACAGTAAGAAAAATGTTACCTGGGGTACTAATATCATCGTAAAATGAAGTAATACGAACTTAAGAACATATTAACTACTTTTCTTGCATATGAAAATGGATTATCATCTAAAGTAAATGTTATTAATAAGTATTATTACTATAACATTAACATAATATGCCACTATTACACTAATTTCATCAGGTACTAGTTCGATTTCGACAACACTATAAAATTATAAAAATAGATTACTTTTTTACAATCGAATTATTTGCCTTAACTATTATAATTGTGTTTACGCCAACAATATGTTCCTAGCTATTTGGTAACGAAAATCTCACATTTCCTGTCATGTGTATTTAAAAAAATAATAAAAAAGTCAGTCCTAACCGATATATTTTAATAAAAAAACTGATATAATTTGTAAGTTTGATATTTACACTTACCGTAATTACAGCTGGCGTGAGCCATTCTGGCTTAGGTTGCTGAGAAATTGTACTTATAAGTTGATTTATTTCATTTAACGCTGACATTTTTCCATTGAACGAAGACATTTGTAGGAGTCGTAATATCATCTTCAGACGAAACATTTCCAAAGCTATAAAATACATAACATTTAAAAAAAAGACTGTATTGTCTCCATAGTACTACCCAATTGATTACAAGTTGTACTTTCTATTTTATTAAGACAAAAATAAGGCAATTTGATATTCCGTGTGTGATAAGTCTGCGTGTCATTCCTACATGAATTGATATTTAAGGTTTTTCATTGCATATGTATTTTTTATCTCGATTTCATGAAGGGCGCGGGAAACCACTGGATCCAGAACGCTCAAGATCGCAATAGGTGGGCGTCTTTGGAGGAGGCCTATGTCCAGCAGTGGACTTGATAGGCTGATGATGACAATGAATTTTTTTACAAGGCGTTCGATGACTTCTGATCCAATTAGCATTAAATTACAACTAAAAAACATGAAACATTTTCTTGTGTACAAATTGGTAAATTGTTTTCGTGCACCATTGATGCGAACAGAAGCGATTACCCACGTTGTAGCAGCATAGGAGCGGAAATATTACAACGCCCCTAAGCAGCTACAGGGAAGGCTTTCGTCTAATGTTTTCTTGATCTATCAAGAACCTAGAATTCGTTAAAATAAAAATTATCCTATACTACACATAGACATTTCATCAATAGTAAAATTCTACCATATTCATTGAATATTAATATAAGCCATCGTCAGAATTGCACTCACACTTAAGCAGACTATGGTGATTTGGTGTCCGTACAGAAACACATTTGCATGCCTTTATTAAACAAGACACAGTGTCAGTCTTATTCTCACTGCCGCGTGCCTCACGCTTTAGCTCGTCATCAGTCAAACTTTCCAAGAGGGTTGGAATACATTCCTGTTAAGAAATAATATATTGTTTATACACATCATTTTATATCCATATAATTCTATGTTTGAGGATAATCATTTCAGTGCAAATATGTATCATAAAATAATAATGTAATTTAAGAATATTCCAACTTCTTGAACTTTTTATATGAATTTTATATTGAAATGAAAGAATAATTTAATTACAGTCACGCCATGGCATGTCGTATAGAATTATTCATAACTAGAGATAATTTAGTGACCTACCAAAACGGGTAGGAGATAAACAGTCACAGTGTGAGGTGTGAGCAGGTCATGACAAACACCCAGAGGGCGCAGAAGCTGCCAAACAGCTGCTACCCTGCTCTCCCCCGACGTAGACATCTCCAGAGATGACGGCTGTTCAGAACGAGATGAAATCGAACCCTATAACAATAAGTCAGATTAAAAAAAAATAGATTTGGCTTAGCTAAACTTTTATAAAAGATGAAGAAAACAAATGAATGACAATAATACCTCCATGTTGTCAGTACTGCTAATGATACTGTCAGCAGTATCTGTCTTCTGATGCTCACTCTCCTTCTCAATTATTTCGTTGATAACTTTCTCTTCACTGTTCACGGACGACGTAAGCTCAGTTTTTTTAAAACCCATTATTGTTTCAAATCTCTCTCTAATTTTCGTAAAACCTCCAGCCTGGCCAAATCTGAAAATAAAGAACCGATTATAATAACAATTACAAACGTTTTAAGTAAAAATACAATGTTATATCCTTTTTAAGGGTGAGTTGGGAGAATATAATTATTGCCTTTATTGTATATACTTTTGTAAAATTAAAATTTATTCAGAATGAATATTCAGCGTCAAATGGACGAGTAGCATGGATGGATGTAAGTACGGATATAGTAGGCCCTTAAAGGTACTGCTTAAGCGGCGTAAAAAGTCGGCAACACAACTGTGGCGCGGTTGTCCACAGGCCGTGGTGTTCTTTTACCATATAGGAGACCACCATAAAAAAAACCTAAGTAACATTATTTACAATAACACTTCTGAATATCAATCTTAAATTCCAGACCACAGACCAGCGTTTTTTAAAATAGATTATTATTATGGACACAGTGCTAATGATAAATAACACCGTCATATATTCTTCTATTTTAGTATTGGTCACCCTTTTATATTTAAAGTAAAAATCCTTACAAATTTAGTTATCATTACAATAAGCAAATGTTTTATTATCAAAGCAACTGGCCTTACTTGACATATCGTCATATTCATGGTAAATTTGATGCTTCATTTTAAAAACCGATAAAATTATCTCAACCAAATTTCGCATGATCCTTAAGAATGTTTGGACAATATCGTCACTATTAATATGGATAAACATTCATTTATTTATAAATTTGAGAACATCACATTATAAAATGTAAATGATGTTAAAGAATTATTTTTACACAACTTTTGAAATACAATAACCACATTAATGCAAAAAGTAAAAACGAATAATTATTCAACTTAAGTACTTTAGATATATAACACATTAGGGCCTTACATATGTTGTACTGACCACATCCTAAATCCTTTAAATTTAAATTTTTATATCGATTTACGCATAAATTGCGTTTCAAAAACCATAATTCATTTGTATTTTCTTATTTTGGTTTTATCTTTGCACCACCTGTCCAACCAGAGAAATCCTGCCTCAAGCAAAACTAGACTCAAAAAAATTACTCGTCAGCGTTAGATGGACCAGTACAGGCGTCGTTCCCCTTTCATAAATCTGGGCAGACGATTACGATTAGGCTGCTAAAAAACCGAGGTCGGTCAATTGGTCTATGCCATTGTTGCTTCAGGACAACACTATACCATACACTGCACTACAGACAACTATAAAATTAGAGTAGCTTCAATTGAAATGCCCACCATATTCCCCAAATATTTCTCCAAGAAATGACTGTTTCTTTCAAAATGTGAATAACTTTTTGCATAGGAAATTTCAACCCCAATTCGGCAATACAAAGTACCTTCAAAAATTTTTTGGTTCTTCTTCAAATGGCTTTTTTTAGAACATATTTTTGGTTCTTGTTTAAATTGCTTTTTTTTAGTACATACACATCAATTCACGACCTATGAGGAAGCAAAAATGTATATATAGCAATGATACATACTTTGATTAAATAAGTATATTATATTTTTTTAAAAGACTGTACTGCCCTTATTAAATGCCAATTTCATATTATGTAAGGACCAAATATAATAATGTAATATATTTCTTTAATTAATTCTAATAACATTATACAATATAGCTGACCTTGTTAAATACACACACCTTACTCTCAATACTCAAGCATATATAATATATATATTGATATATCACTGTATAAATTGATATAAGGAATAAATGAGTCTTCACTAATATTTAGTTCACATATAAAACCAATGTGGCAGATAAATAGTTGGATCTCTATTTCTTGAATTAACCTAATACATGTCTAAATTTTAAACCCTTGAGTAAAATACTTTGTTGATTGATGATGTTCATTGAAAATAAATATTAGAAGTAGTATGGTTGTTTTGATTTTTGTTACAATGAAACTTAACAACTAGCCTTTCTTAAAATAAAGTATTGGCAACTACTTTTAAGGATTTTAAAGTAGTTGCCAGTGTTGTAAGTTATAATTGTATAAATAATTATTTACTTCCTATTCTTTAAAAATAATAATTTCCATTATGACAATGACATACACATTTATAAGGTGAACTAGCCATCCTCTTGGAGTCCTGTGGTCCTGTGACTTTGCATAGACTTCTGGCTCTTGAGTAGAACCTTGGCCATTGGGTGATAAGCATGATGTTGTAAGTCCTTCACTGGTTCTTGAAGCATTAAAAGTATGAAACCTAAAATATTTCAATATTTATGAAAGTCAAATACATATATAACCAATAAATAAATATATAATATATTTAGGAATATGTATAAAAGATTGCATTTATATTTTGTATAATAAAACACATATCCAATAAAAAAAAATGAAAGTACTGAGAAGATTAATTGGGATACTGGTAAGATTACACAAATATATACTAACAATAATATTTAAAAAAAAAATTTTTTTCAAATTTTAAATAGAAAATCACATACTTATTATTGGGATTTAATGCCATTGAAAGAAGATTCAAAAATCTTGGATCATCAAGTTTCATTGCACATAATTTGACAAGCTTTTCACAGTTTGAACGTACACATTGTTGGATGTTCATTTTCCAAGATGATACTGCATCATCAGTAAGAATCTTTGTAAATGATAATGTAAGAGCATCATTGTAAAATCGTTGACATCCTGGATGGTTAACATCTTCACCTGAAAATCAATAAATAAATGTGTATTTTCATTATGACTGGTCCCAACAGTAATATTAGTATTTTTAGAAAGTTCGCCTACTAATTAAGACTTTCAAAACAGTAATACAAAATTATTCTGTGTTTATTTAGTCAGAGCAGTAACATATCTACTAAAACATAAACTCATAAATGTCACCTTTAGTTGCAAGTTCTGTAGCAGCAATAAGTAAATTTTCTAATTCTTGTTCTGGGAGTACAGGCACTACCCAACGAGGACTTGAAATTTTTTCCTCTAAGATTCTTAATTTTCCTAGAGGGAATGAAATCTAGAAAAGAATGTGATCATCAATAAAATTTCTTATAATTGTTTAAATGTTTGTTTAATTTATTTATATACATTTTTAGAACCAATTTTTGGAAGACTATAATGTATTTTCTTTTAGACAGGTACAAAATTTAACAATTAATATTTGCCTACTACCATTTAAAATTCATGTTAACAATCTAACTGAATTACCTCTCCAGGCACATGCTCTTGTTCCTTCATCGATATTGTCATTATTATAACATTACATGAATCATTTCTTCCTGTAAAAAATGTTATAATTAACTATATATTAAATAGTGTATTTAGATATTTTTAAAAAGACAGTTTCACAGGTAACCAACAAAAATATATTTAAATCTAATTCTCAAATTTAATATAGCGGTTATTTGTAAGAATTTACTTTAAGAAAGAAACAATATTTAATATCCTGGCAGACAATTCTATTAATAATGATTAATGATTATTCTTATAGGAGCTGAAAATATAAAAAATTATTGATGTACTAAGAGGCTTTTGCGGCAGGAAAAATATAATCGATATTGTCACACCGGTAAACAATTTTTTTGTACAATTATAGTCTTGATACTACATACAATAGGTAAGCATGTATTACTTAAAGATTACAAAATACTGACAGAATTTATCACTTTTTTTAAATGAAAACTAATATTTTCCGATCAGCCGGCGCTACAAAATGGCGTCATCGACTAATATATTTACATTTTATGTGGAAATTAATATTAATAAGTGCTAGTATTTGAAGAAAATTAATGAAATGATAAAATGGAACAATACTATTAATTTACCTTTAATTTATATTTATATTCACGGCACTGAAACTATAAAAATCACAAATTCGTTCACTACCTACACTTTTTGACGTACTATCTAACGAAAACCAACGAAAATAGATAAAGTCACAGAGTTTGTATTGGGTAGATTGACTTTTCCTACAACAGCCTACAGGTTAAAAATGAAATAAACTAATGTATGAAATCTGTGAAAAGTCTTCTAGCTACAAAATACTTAGATTTTAGTTAAATGTACAAGAAAGAAAGCAATTTGTTTCCACTGAACATATTAAACATCTTATATCATCTATTATATTATGTAAATGACGTACACTCTTGACAAAATCTTTACCTTATTTATTTGAATCTTAACACTGAGAATATGTATTATAAACAGTGTGACCGTTTTCAGAAAAGCTGATCTACTAAATAAATATGTTGCCACAAAAGAAAATCAAGTAATGATTAATCACCCAAAAAAAGAAAATCTGAGCCCTTTACATATATATTTTCTTGAAGTAATTCCAATAAATGCCTAACCGATCTGTGTATTTACATGATTCCGGATATTAGCCGATAGCGAGCAACAATAGTGTTTTATAGGGCATGAATAAAAGAGATGAATCGATACCAAATCAGTAACTATAAAAAGACAACAAAATTATTTGCATAACCAAACCATAGAGAAAATAACACTTCACATAGAAATGTTAGGCAGTAAGGGCTGACAGAAAAAAATACCGTAGTGTTCTACCATACCGTAGTGTACCAAATAATACCAACTTATTTAATTAAACTAAAATTATACGTCGCGCAATAAGTTAAGATCGCTCTTCAAAAGAAGTAAGGGCAATCCGTGTACAGTCACAGTCAATGTGTACAGTCTCGATCAGAACTCTCTATGCGTTATTACTTCATTTTAATTTTTTAATGATTTGTGTGGTAATTCTCCTGACTGTTATTACAGATGTATTTGTTGCTAGCGATGTTTTCATAATTTATTCATAATTTGTTGTATAATGTTTTCATTTGTTTTGCCAGCTTCCGCAGTTTTCTTCTGAATTCACTCTAATTTATTGCATATTTTAATTAATACGGATTTATCAGCAGTATTTAAAATCAGTTGTAAATATTCTACAGGTATCTCCAATTTTTTCTATATTGATAAGGCTTCTCCGGTATTATTAATTTGCTTTAATTTATTTACAATTTCATGAGTTTTTTTTAGATTACGTTACGTTACGATTACAATAGATAACAAAACCATGTTTCTGGCTTGCCGTTTCAAAATTTTATTTTTTGTACTTTTACGTATTACTAAAAAAATATGTACGCAAATGTACCTAAGACGCGTAAACTCTACGCGGAAGATGAAGAGCGTCTGATCTATCAATGACGTGTTGCCATTCGGTGTTGCGGTGCACACGACGCCGCTCGCACTCCTCACTCCAATAAATACACCAAAAAAGTGAATGCGCTTACTCCTTCTACTTTTTCCGAACGATTTTAACGTATAGCGCGACCTATATACTAACATAAACTCAGATGGTAGTGTTCTGTTTAGGGGCCGCGACAACAACCGCCTCCGCCGTGTACAGAGGGAGGACCTAGCTACGTCAGACTCACCCCGGTGAGCTTTCGACCGGCTACTCAGGCGGCCAATGCCTCGGCGATGGCCCAAGCTGAGGTTCGCGTCTCGTAGGAGATGTCCTTGCGCTAGTCGCGGCTAAAAATCAATTCATGGCGAGCCGTACTCTTCCCAAAAGACCGTGTGAAACTTTGATGGCTGTATGGCCGGCAGCAAATAGCCCTTCCAAAAAAAATATTCTAAAGTGATTTCTCAAAGCTCAAATGTCAATTTCCATTCAAAATTCCAGGCAATAAAATAAGTTAAATATTACATCTATTATAATCTAACGAATTCAGAATCCTATTTAGCTTCTGTGCTTTTGCTTATAGTTATATATTTAGTAGTTATTTATATTATGTTATTTTGAATAGTGGTTGGAAAATTGATATTAAAAATTAACTATTTAACAAAGATAGGTATGAATCCAAAAAGCCCTGAAGCTAGGAAACAAAAAGAAAATCCATTTGAAGGGCTAAAAATAAGTGATATGGAAGTTTTGCAAAGTATAAGGAGTCGGACTGCATGTCCACGTTGTTATAAATCTCGAATGTATTTTTGTTACTCGTGCTATGTACCGGTTTCTACTTTAGACGGTAGGATACCGTGTTGTAATGTAAGATTATAATATATATACAAATAACCAATTCTAAATATTTTCAAAAGTTAAAACATATTTCATTTCTTTCAGTTGCCTATAAAAGTTGACATTATAAAACACAAACGGGAAATTGATGGAAAAAGTACGTCTGCCCATGCTGCTGTATTGGCCAGTAAAGATGTTAATATTTTTATATATCCTAATATTCCTCAATATCATATTGGCGAAAAAGTTGTTCTACTTTACCCAGGCACTGAAGCCTGTACAGTACAGGAATTATTTTTTGGCAAATGTAATAAGCAATCTTATTCGGAGAATCTTTTAGAAAATTTACCTCCTGGATATAATGTAGGTACATTAAGGACAAAAATATTTCAAGATAAGTGTCAGGAATATGAGATTTGTCACAGTCAGAAATTACCTATTGATAGACTAGTTTTAATTGATAGCACTTGGAACCAAAGTAGAGGGATTTATGCTGATAGCAGGTTACAATGTATACCAAAAGTAGTGCTGCAAAATAGAATATCTCACTTTTGGAGACATCAAAAGGGTAGCCCACGTTGGTATTTGTCAACAATTGAAGCATTACATCAATTTTTATTGGAACTGCATATTTGTGCATGGGGATGTAATGCAGAATATGTGTCTGAATTTACACAGAAATATCCAATACATAGTGAAGAAAACCATGCACAATGTGAACCTTATAATGGCCAATATGATGACTTATTATACTTTTTTAAATTCTTGTATGAAAAACTACATAAACTTTATGATCATAATGATTTATTAGCTTACAAAAGACCTATGGAAATTTAATAATTCATATTACTGATAAATTATTCAGACAAATTTGTAATTTTATTAAGAATAACTTATAATTTTTAACTAAAATGATGCTTGGATTATATTTGTCTATATATTTATATTATTTTTATATATTTGTCTTGGATTAAATTCTATATTTAAGTTTATTACAAACATTCCAAGCTGGTAGTTAAAAAGCTAAATATCCTTAATTTTTGTCATGGTATTCATAATGTTCTCTAATTCTTGTTCTGGGATACACATTTTTATTGAAAGAAAATTTTCATTTGATAATTTTGTAACTTCTAGAAAATAAATCAGACTATTTATTTAGGTGCATATATATTATATAGTTAAAAATAAATAAAAATATTTTTAAATATTATATAAATAATAAAATAATTCAAAGACAATCAAAATTTATTTAATTTTGATAAATTAAATAAAGATAACCATCGCCCATGAACAACCGCACCATACCGCGCTTTGGTTGTGTTGCCGACTTTTTACTTTCAAAGGCCTCAGATGTCCTCACTCTGCGAAACAGTACAAGTACCGTTTCACGCTGAGTATTCTGTGAGCCCGTGGTATCACTACGGACGAGCAGGCTCAATTAGTGCGTCAGTATGGTTGTCCCTCGGGTGCAATAGTATTAAGACACTAGCCCGGCCAGTGTCAAGCCTAAAGTAAAAATTTAGATCATAGGGTTCTGTGTAGGGACCGCGGTAACCCCCGCCTGAAGCGGGGGCGAGGACCGATACTGGTCGCGAAGCGCACTCTGGTTAGCTTCCGGCCGGCCGCCCAGGCGGCCTTCGTCGCCGCGACGGCTCAAGCCGAGGTTCGTGTCTCGCAGGAGGCGCCCTTGGGCCTGTCGCGGTTATAAATTAATCTCTCGCCCCAAAAGTCCGCGCTAAGCTGTAGAGGCCTTATGCCGACAGCGGTTAGTCATTACAAAAAAAGGCTCACCCTCTTTGACCGTCGTGCTTTCACACTGCTACATTTGTCTTGTAGGACGCTTCCCGTAATGTTGTTGTATTTGCTAATAATTGTGCTCGTATTGTAAAGTGTAAAGTCATTTAAGTTTGTACACTCAACTCAATGAGTATTTTATCAATGAGTCATGTAAATATAATTGTACCGATCGGCATCCTGTTTTTTTCGTCTCACTATATATTACACACGTTATGTTTTGTATAACAGAATTATTGTGCTATTATTTTATTATAAGACTTTTTTCAATTAAATAATAAATTTCCACTACTATATGTTTCATAAATATTATAATTATTCATAAATCTCTGTCTCGTCGAGCTTGATATGTACTTGTAGAGTAACATAAATCATGTGTGTCACCCGGAGCGCCAGAAGTCCGCAATAAAACATTTACGAAGGCTGACAGCGTCCTGCCACGCCACCTGGCCGTAGACACTACTCTTTGACATATTAATCTACAAATTTTATTACTATATGCATTTCCTTTATGTACCAAATAGCTGGTGGTTCCAAAAGCTTGGTGGCTAATCTAATCATGACTAACTACTTTTTCTATTGGTATAGAAGAAAGAGAAAATTCGGAAGAAAACTTTTAAAATTCATCTTGCAAATTGTATAAAGCTACAAAGTTAAATTATCTCTAATCAAACCCGACCGACGGAGATTGATAATTTTTTTAACTTCCATAACACAGGTCCGGGCTTCCATTTTGATAGGGAATTAAATTTACCAAAAGCCCGCACACTTTGCCGGAATACAGATTTAGATCGGCTACAGATTATAGCTGAATAAATTCCAAATCGATTTTGGCGCGAAACATGGAAAATTTCATTAACTTCAGATTAAACTTTGACTTGTTTTAATCTCTGACTTTGTTGAGTGGTTTCAGACGCTGTAAAATTGTAAGGTACTCGGAATCTGTTTGGAATATTATATATCGATACATATATGAAAATATTTCTATTTATTTCCATTAATATCGAAATTAATAGAAGTGTAATAATACAGAATCCGGGATAGGATGACATTGGCTACTTGAAATATTAATAACGTAAGCGCCTTATGCGCTGCCGTAGCAAAAATCCGAGTTCTGACAAGAAAAATAGTGAATGCTAAACGTTTCTCGAGTGAACGGCGCTTAATCTTTGATACGTGTTATTAAAATTGCAAGTCCGCGCTCGCCGAGATTCTTCAATCCTTTCCTTGCGTTTCTCTCCCGGGAGTTTCTTATTTGTATTTTTAATTGAGGCAACATTGTTCGCTTTGTTTGGAAACGAACCTCTGGATAACTCTTTCTATAATTACATTTTAATCGTTCGCTGCTTTCAATTCGTTTGTAGAATTGCTATCGAAATTGTGATTAAACATTTATTTAAACATCTATTTTATAATAAACTAATAATACAAAGGATATTTAAATATTTTTGTGAGATAACAGTGAATAAAGTATATAGAATAATTTCTTTGGACCTCTAAATGCTATTATCATCGATATGACACTCTAAACGCGTACAAAAGTTGAATATAGACACTATAATTAATTATATGTTGTTTTCTTAGAAACAAATTAAACTAACGTACTTTCTCAACTATTTGGTCATATTGTATTTCGAAAGAGGACGCTAATTAATCAAAAGTGATTGTTTGAGTCTCATTGTTGTCAAAACGCCAATAAAGTGAGACGCTCACTTCCACCATTGATTGATCGACTTAATGACACAGACTCCCTGCTCAGAAGCAAGTAGTTTTTATTTTTATCAATTAAATACTATACTTATTAATAAATTGGAATAAATTCGTTTTTATATTTCTAATAATAATTTATATGTTAAAAATAGATTTTTATTCATTAGTATAATAATTAATTGATGAATCCGTTGAATATAGAAAAAAAATATTTTTAAATAAATACAAAACTATATCAAAACATAATTCATGTAGCAGTGAGAATTTATCTACGAATATAAAGATTTATTTTAATGATATACTTAGGTTCAGTTAATTGCTTCGGATTTGGGGTAGTTAATATTTATTAATTTGACCACTAAAGTGAACACATATAGCGCACCTTAACAGCTTAGTAATAAATTCGTTTAAGTATCTGCCGTTGTCAGCTGTTTAATTTATAGTGGCAAGTAGTAATTTACCTCACTGAAACACAGAAAGTAGTGTTTTGTATTTAAGAATGAGCCATTTAGTAGGCATGTACAATAAATCAGTGTTTGTCGTGTCACGAATAAAGTGCTCATATCACGGGAAGTGGATATTTCTTACATTAGCATTTAGCATAAGTTCGCGTTCGTGCTACGTCAACGACTTACCATAAGAGCCTGAAAACAATGCGAATTATTGTACCTAGTTGTTTCATTAAACTATGAAGTTTGCCTGCCCTATATGGCAGGGTAGGTATAGTCTTAAAAACTGAAATCTCTCCCCAAAAGAGTGGTTTTTAGTTGGACTTCAAAGGACCGACAGCGCGAGCGGCAGGGCGTGTTTACATTCTGCTCAATCGCTCAGTTGACGCCGAGCGTCCCCAGTAGGTAACATGTTCAAGGTGCGATGCAAATTGCAACAACCTACATACAATCAATAATATAACATTTTTTCATTTTATTTATTTTTAACTAACGCATATAATTATGTATCGCTAACAGACACAATGCGGACGCTGCAACAAATTCAACGTCAGCCATTGCCGGAACTTGAAAGCGAAGTGAGAGGTAGGGCAGTATGTAAATACACATATCCGTCGATCCTGCCGCAGCAGTATTTAGGGAGTTATTGCCGGCAGCGCCAGGAGCACCGATAGGTGTTAAATGTAAATGAAACAATAGATTATATACCAGGACCTAGACGATCCCGAACCACAGGATAAGTTAGAATTTGTGACTGTTGTATTCTCATATTGATGACAATTAAAAACTTTACATTTAGTTAATTTTTCATTGAATCAAGATAAATAAAAAATATAAAAAATATCTCTCTAAGAATTATGAACGTGATAGAGTTTTCTCAAAATCTGTAACAAAATTAGTTTCGTTGTAGTGTTCGATTTATCTATAGCCAAACTGCCCTAAAGACCGCAACTACGTGGGAAGGAATTAATGCAGGTAGCCTGATGTCGACTAACAGACGGGGTATAGATGGGTGGTGGGTATTAGGGAGTATGGGGTGAGCAGAATGAAAAGTGCAACGTTGTAATTTATTGCAGCTTCACGCGCCGCGACCGACGACGTGTTGACGCGACGGTGTTCTGTATGTCGCGACCAGACGAGTGAGAATAGTGGATTATAAATACATTATTGACTTTGCAGTATACCTATTCATAATGTATATTATTTTTAACAATGTTAAAAATGTTACGTAATATTAATATTGTCTACAATGTACATTTCTTTCAGACGTGGGAGAGCCATGCTGAAGCATATGCTGGTGCACTGTTTGGGCCGCCGTATTAGTAAGTTGAAGTGGCAATGGACTGGCCACATCGCTCGACGAGCCGACAACCGATGGGGAAGAAAGTTTCTCGAGTGGCGACCTCGTACCGGAAAGTGCAGAGTGGGACCTCCCGCCACACGATGGAAAGACGATCTCACGAAGGTCGCGGGCAACCGCTGGATCCAGATCGCTCAAGATCGCAACAGGTCGGCGTCATTGGGGGAGGCCTATGTCCAGCATTGGACTTGAATAGGCTGATGATGATGAATATTGTTAGTAATTATTTCCTTAAAAATGTAAGTGTAATTTCAGTTCAATAAATGGTTAATTTTTAAATCTTTTTTATTCCTGAGGTAAAAACAAAAAGGTAGCCCATAGTCTCTTCTAGTTGTAAGTTAAATCAGATTTCTGATTGCAGATATTTATTATTTCTCAATGTGCTCAAGTACTAGATACACATAAGGTGTAAATATCCGTGTCCCTATTACGTTTCATCATATTTAAAAATATTGTTACAATTTGGACTTATGGAGGTACTAAGGCTTACTATCCTCGGTCTCAATTATGATATTTATTTTATGATATAGCGGACCACGGAGCAAGTGGGTCTCTTATACGGCAAGAGAACACCGCCGCTCATGAACAATCGCTCCACAGTCCGTGCGTGGTTGTGTTGGTGGTATTTTTAAAGTCCTTCTATATCCTAACTCACTCTGAGAAACATAGTACAAGTTTCCCGCTGAGTATTCTTTGAGCCCGTGGCATAACTTCGGACGAGACGGCCCAATAAGTGCGTCAACATATACTACAACATGGCTCTCCTACAGGTGTGACAGTATTAAAAAACTCGCCCGTCCACTATCAAGCCCTTACACAGACCGAATAAATTTTAAATTAAATTATGACTGTCCGGACCAGGATGCGAACCCGATTCTTTGAACATCATAGTACACTTTTAAAAACATTAAGCTACGAGGATCTCAGAAAAAACGATCTCCACTAAAACGATGGTGCATTTGGATAAAGTTATTTTAACAGTCGGTATGTGAGAGATAGAATGTTTCAACTTGATAATTAATAAATAACTAAATAGATATTAGGATTTCTAACCTAACCGCAGCGTCCGCAACCTAAACTTTACTTTTTTACTTTGAATTCTTGATTTTCATAATTGTATTTACAGTATATGTACCGCGTTAACAGTGTCGTAAAATTGTGACATAAAATATACATTCATATTTTGAAAGAATACAATTTGTATAATGAAATTTTTGCTAAATGACTTTTGGAATATTATCCTCAACATATATAACTTTTATCTGGTTTTGTTATGAATAATTGTATATTTGTTTGTAGCAACGGGTTTAGATTTACGGTTGACATGGGCATACACCAATCCTCAATCAATTTCTCAAAGCGTCCAACTTCTTAATTCAAACATAAACAACAAAGTTGTTTCGCATCACAATTGAATTATTTATATGGCCCACCGATACTCCACCTTTGTACCTCATTAATAAAAAACTGAGCGACACTTCAATTAGACCCAGTTTTTCTTTGCTCTCGAATTAATGATTATGCAAATGATACGCGGTCTACGCGCGCTTTTGAATTTTAAGTCAACTCCAAAATGTATTTAGTAAATTTAATTTCAGCTTATATGGTAAAGATTAATTTAATGGACTGATTGGATTTCCTTTGCAGCATATCTGCGAATAAGAACAAAGTATGAATAAAATTTTTTAATGTGGATGTCGCTATATTTTTTTATTTTTAGTGAAGTATAGAAGTCTTGCAGTGTCAACGATCTTTTGAAATTTGATAGTTTTTGGCAACAACATGGTTTATATTATGAATTGTACTTAATGTACAATTGTTTTATGTTTGTTTTTGTGGGATATATAATAAACTAGTTTGTAGCCTTTTTGATAGCAAGCTAATATTTCGCCAAAAGCGTAAATATAATAAATGGAACAGAAATCATAAATTTACATAGTTAATATTAAATGGTCGGAACATGAGAACCTCTTAATTCTTTTTTGAAATGGTTAATTCACTGTTATCCAGTGGCATTTATAGCTTAACGCAGCCAAAGGGCGAGTATGCGGAATTGCCGAAATTAAGTATCCTTGATGTAACGTCATAGTTTATGATAATGTTCGTTAAAGCTTTGAAGAAATTTATATTCTCGTTAAGAACTTTTAAAATTCAATTAACAATCAGTAATAAGTTATCGGAGGAGTTGTTTGGATTGATAGCTGCTGCGTACATATTCCTTAAAGGCCGGGAACGCACCCGCGGCTCTTCAAGGGCTAGGGGTGTTCATGGGCGGAGGACCGAATGCCCTAGGTGAGCTTCCTCCTCATTTGCCATTGTTATTAAAAAAATAAATAAAAAGGTTATATCCTGGGAATAGCTGTCTATGAGAATCACGCGCCGCAACTGACGCGACGACGCGACGTGTTGACCCGACAACGTTACAGTATGTCACGACTCACGAGTCACAAGACCAGCAATAGACGATTATACCAAGTCTATACGCGTATAGTATATATAGTAGTAGTACTTATGAAGTAGTGTATAGTCTATAAATACATGTCCTTATTCGGTTAACGTCCATACCATATATGTATATAGTAATATATAAAGTCTTTGAATACACGTTTTTAATTGGCCAAAGTCCATAGGACGTTAAATATACCGCTTCTCGTCCGATCACCGATGTTAAGCAACTTCGGTAGCGGTCGGTACTTGGATGGGTGACCTGGGAGCACCACATGATGTTGGCTTTCATGGCTATACTGGGCCCAACCCACTAACCGCCCAGTTTCCACATGGGGCGCTTCTTCCTTCGCTTAAAGGGCATTTAGGGTCATACAAGCTAACGGAACAGATCTATCAGGGTCTGTGATCACAACTTGTGTGAGTGAGGTTATCCGAGGCCCTTAAAAAGTGCCGCTTATCGGCGTAAAAAGCCGGCAATACAACCAATGAGCGGACTGTGGCGCGGTTGATCATGGGCGGCGGTTTTGTCTTACCATATTGGAGACCCACCTTCTGTCCGTTGTCAGCTATACTATAGAAAAAATTAGATTAAGAATGCCGGCAATATACTTTTCTTATATCTACTATATGTAGACGATACTATATATAATACGTAGACGATATAAATACGTGAGTTTCTGGCTAATAATAATGTTTAAAAAGGTCACTTAAGGTTGTCGACAATATTAAATATAGTCGTAAATTGTCGACAATATTCTTGTAGCTTGCTGTGTTGCTGTAGTTTCTAGACGTTAAGAACGTTCTAGACTTATTAATTTTAATAATGTTTCAAGCTTATTGAAGATTAAGATTATCGACAGTGTTCATTTCCTGTGTTATCATAATTAACATCGAAAACAGTATGATTAACTACATACACCTAAATTGAAACAATGAAATTATGTTTCATCAAAGAGAATTTAGGCACAACCAGACTTTAGAATATGATCCTTTTGAGAGCCTCGTAGCTTAATCTTCTCGGTTAAAGTGTACCATGAAGCGAAAGGTATCGGGTTCGAATCCCGGTCCGGACAATTATATTTTAATATATAATTTATTCGGTCTCTGGAAGGGCTTGACAATGGCCGGCCGAGTGAAGACACTCGGCCGGCCACTTATTAAGAAATAATGACGCATCCGTGGGCCGGCTAGTCCGGACTCACAGCATACTCGACGTTAAACAGTACTTGTACTGTATTTCGCAGAATGAGTGAGGATATCGGAGGTCCTTAAAATGTGCCGCTAAAGCGTGAAAACTCGGCATCACAACCAATACGCTGACGTCATGTTCTATTATCGCAAGGGAGACCCACCTACTCCGTTGTCCGGTATAGAATAAAATAGTAAAAAAAATTGATTTGATTATTGATTGATTGTATAACAGTAGGTACTTTTGTAAGTGTGATTTAATATTAAAATTACTGCGCTCTAAGGAAAACAATAAAAAATAATATATTATGGTGCTTATTTTAAATACATGTTCAAGTGCAAACAGAGGTAAGTATGTGATTCATATACATTTATTTCTTAAAATATTTTACAAAGTTTTATTTGCAATAGGAGGCCTTATTTTTTCTATAATATAGTTTATCCACATACTAATATATTCCTTAATATTGGCAACAATACTGCTCAGTAGCCAACTTCTCGCAAAGGATCTAGTGAAATAAATATCCAATTTAGTGTCGAACCAATCTATGACAGTCCCATCATGCCACACATAGGCACCACGAAGTGTGGCTGGCGCTTCTAAAACTAAGTAAACTGGAGTTTTAGCAGATTCATCAGCAGAGAGGAATCCAATTTTCATCGTCATGTCAGTCCTCACGAGACCAGGATAAATAGAATTAACACTGACATTTTTATATTCCAATTCTTTTTGTTGAATCATTGTTAGAGCACACAATGCTACTTTAGATACTCTATAAGCAGCTATACTACTGTTATCCACCAAATCATTTGGGTTAAAGGTGCCGTTCTTTCTAGATACAAGAAACCATTCGATAATCTGTCTATCCACTGTTTGTTTTTAATGTTGCTCAGATGACCAGCGTCACTTGAAATGTTCAAAATCCTACCATTGTTTCTTATCAACGGGTAAATCAATTCTTGCATCGTCAGGACGCCTCTATAGTTGATATCGATTACTTTTTCGTCCTCTTCATAAGAATCTCTCCTTAAACTATTTACATACCCGGCGTTATTGATGAGTATATCCAATCCCCCATGTATCAAGGCAATGTGATCTCTGAGTGCGACTACACTGTCTCTATCTGTTACATCAAGTTGGTGATACTCAGGAAACAGGTTCAATGTGTTAAGCTTTTCGACAGCAGTTTTACCTAGGACTTCAGACCGAGATGTGAGATAGACGGTGCCATCAAACTTTTGACATAACGCCTTGACTATAGCGAAACCAATCCCTTTGTTAGCGCCGGTAACGAGCGCAACGCGCGACATGTTCACAAGCCACCGCGGTTGTTTTTACACTGACTCATATTAATGTCCATGTCACTCTTTGTATATTACTATAAATAACCTTAAATCTTACAAATTCAATAATATTTCTGAAATAATATCGTTTCTTATAAAACAATTAAAACGTTATATATATTTTTTTTATTAATATTTATTTTGAAAAAAAAATATTATTACTAATGTGAGTTGTGATTGTCATTTCACAATCAAGCAATGAAATATCGTCATTTTTATATGTACTCATGTTCTAGGTCAATGATAATGGGAATAACAGGTTTTAAAATGGTAGTGTTAATATTTTTACCATACTTATACATCATTTATTGATTTATTTATAATATTATTTGTTATTTTTATTTATAAAAAATAACTGCATCGAAAAAATTCATTTACACTTCTTTACTTTTTTTTAGTAGACAACGGAGCAGGTGGGTCTCCTATATGGTAAGAGAACACGGCCGTCCATGAACAACCGCGCCATAGTCTGCGCATTGGTTGTGTTGCCGGATTTTTACGCTTAAGCAGCACTTTTAAGGGCCTCCGATATCCTCACGCACTCTGCGAAACACAGTACAAGTACCGTTTCACGCTGAGTGTTATGTGAGCCCGTGGTATGAGGACGAGCCAGCCCAATAAGTGGGTCAGTATATGCTTCAGCATGGCTCTCCCACGGGTGCGAAAGTATGACACTCGCCCGGCCACTGTCAAGCCCTTTCAAAGACGGAATAAATTATAAATTTAATTTTAATTATCCGAAACGGTATTCGAACCCGGTACCTCTTGCTTCATGGTACACTTTTTAAAACGATTAAGTAATGAGGCTGTTAAATGGGCGATATTCTGTTCCCTGAATATCTTTTATTTATATTAGTCAAATAACCTTGTCTATTAGGTAACCTTCACTGATAATGTATATCGTATATTGTATTTGTATTGTCAACAGATTATTGTTCGAACTTTGTAGTCAAAACAGCGAGACATAACGAATTTCTGGTTGAGTAAGGAATATGCCTTACCGGTGACAAACTTTATGCACAAACCGGTGGTTTTCCAAGTCTTAAATGATGGAATATCTGACTACATAAAGTTGTTTTTGTAATAGGTATGTAAGAAGGTATTTAAAATAATTCACTAGAAAATAGATGATCGCGTTTCTGTTTATGCAACCAAACCTTTTGCTTTCAAATTAGAATCTTGTAAATGGTTTATAACAATCAATGTATGAAATACAAATATGACACGTGTGTGGGTGATATCATATATGTGAAATATCCATACTCAAAAACCTTTGTATATGTAAAGAATGAATCAGCGCTATAAATAAAGTTATCCATATAATATTATGTTGTGTGATTTTGTGAAATTATCAATTTGACAGTAAATAATTATTTTAAGTACATAATTAATTATGGATAGATGTTATTTGAAAATTGTTGTGGTAAATTTACATTTACCTATTGTAACATTACACATTTAAAAGCATTATTCGCACTGTAATGTAAATATATGTTAGGTAGTCACATAACGCAGCCAGTCTATGGATGAATATCGACACTTTCCATAGCAGCATTGTTCGCAAAAGGTGTCAAACACAAAACTAGAACTATTTCAAAATTGGCTTCGAAATCTACCATGAAGCGAGATGTATCGCGTTCGAATCCTGGACAATTATAAATTATAATTTAATTTATACTCTATTAATTTATTCGGTCTCTGGAAGGGCTTGAGAGTAGCCGGGCGAGTATTTTAATACTGTGGCACCCGTAGAGCCATGCTGAATCATATCCTATCACTAATTGGATCAGCTCGTTCAAAGTGATACCACGGGCTCACATAATATTGAACGTAAAATGGTAGTTGTACTTGAAACAGTGTTTCTTCTGTGTTTTGTTGAGTGAGTGAGGATATCGGAGGCTCTTAAAAATGACGCTTAAGTGTCGTAAAAAGATGACAACACAACCAATGCGAGGTCTATGGCGCGGTTGTCCATGGGCGGCAGTGTTTTCTTCCCATATAGAAGATCCACTTGCTCCGTTGCCGGCTACACAAAAAATAAATTGAGCTATATAGGTGATACAAAAACGGCAAGTGTATTCGGTCAAAATAAACAAATAATTATATGATTAGTTCTTACAAAAGGGCGAAATTATATTGGCTTTCCGGAACTGTAGATTATATAAAATTAGGAGTACGAGAGATGGGGTAATCTAATAAATACAGTAATCAGTGAGGCAGCTCGCTGAGCTAACTCTGCTGAAAGGTAACAATGGGTGGAAGTTAATACGCTCTACCTCTTATTTCTCAAGCATTCACGGTTCTATTGTTTTACTACTTACACTATCTAAATTATCTCTATATTTCTACTACTAACTAGTTGACAATTTTATTTGTCGCTGAAATTATAATCGTTTAAAGTTTACCTTTATTAGTAGTTAGACATTTTATCTTATCAGCCCAAATTATGAAATGCGTTTTAGATAATAGAAAGCGATAATTGAAACAACATTAAATATTACTTTGCCATTATGGTCCCATTTGCATCATTATATCCGTCTATTATAAATATGTAAAGAAAAAATATTGAAATTGGTTATACTTAAATATATTACGGGTACTTAATTTATTATTTCATTTTGAGAGCCTCATAGATTCATGTTTTAAAAGTGTACCATGAAGTGAGAGGTATCGGATTCGAATCCCAATCCGGACAATTATAATTTAATTTATATGTTATCCGGTATCTGGAAGGGCTTGACAGTGGCCGGGCGAGTGTCTTAATACTGTTGCACCCGTGGTAGAGCTATGCTGAAGCATATGCTGACGCATTAATTTGGGCCGGCTCGTCCGAAGTGATTCTACGAGTTGACAGAATACTCAGCGTGAAACGCTACTTGTACTGTGTTTCGCAAAGTGAGTGAGGATATCGGAGGCCCTTAAAAGTGCCGCTTAAGAGGTGTAATAAGCCAGCAACACAACTAATGCGCGGTCTGTGACGCGGTATTGTTCTCTTACCATATAATAGACCCACTTTGTCCGTTGTCTCCAATATAATAACGAAGAATTAATTAAAATGATGGATTATTTCTATTAGAGCTCAAACAATAACATAATGTTGGTTGCACTAATACAATATCTGTATAATTGAGCGATGAATAATTCATTGAGATTGGTTGGGTGTGAGGAGAAGGGGGATTCGGTAAGACTAAAGGCTTATCTATGAAATTACATTTAGATGTCACGGTTTAAGATGAAATATCTTTTGGCGAAAATACGTATGCTGAACTAAGGAACCGTTTTTAGAATTATAATGTTTAATATTCGATTACTTTATAAGGTTACTTATGTATTGTTGGGTAAGTGTAAATATAAAACATAAGTATTTATGACATAAAGTTGTATCATATAGTATAGCGGACATCGGAGCAGGTGGGTCTCTTATATGGTAAGAATACACCGCCGGCCATGGAAAATCGCGACACAGTCTGCGCATTGGTTGTGTTATTACGCCACATAAGCGGCATTTTCAACGGCCTCTGATGATCTCACTCACTTAGCGAAACAATACAAGTACCGTTTCACTTTGAGCATCGTGTGAGATATAATTAAGTGGACATTTATTTCTGTTTTATACTTTAATATTTTGATACACAGGGCAAAGCATTATGTGTTCAAATCAATTGTGCATTTAAGAGCGCAATGTTGAACTTTTGAAATAATAATCTGCATTATAATCATACCAGTCTAGAATTTTCCTATCGTACCACACATACGCGCCTTTCAGACTTGGTTCAGCTTCTAGAGCCAAATATAATGGTGTTTCAGCTGCTTCATCTGTGTTGTAGAAGCCTACTCCGGCCGTCATGTCAGTGCGAACCAGACCCGGATGCATTGAGTTCACAGTGATGCCCCTACCTTCCAGTGCCTTCTGCTGTAGTATAGTAAGAGCACTCAACGCGACCTTTGCTACTCTATACGCGGCAATTGTACCGTCATCAGCAAAGTCTTGTCTATTGAACGTGTTGTTCTTACACGATTCAAGGAACCAATCAACAAATTCATTAATATCGTTTAATGTGAAGTCTTTCTTTGTAAATTTTTTCAACCAGTACTCATTTTGTATGTTAGAAAGGTGGCCACAATCGCTTGATATATTCACAATACGACCATTGTCTCTTATCAAGGGGAATATTAGTTCCTGAATTGTCAATATACTTTTGAAATTTATATCAACGATATCCTTGTTTTCCTCATAGTTGGTGTATAGATCTTTGCTATTGGCAACGGCAGCGTTGTTGATAAGAATATCGATTCCTCCGTGCTTTTCTTTGAGGTACTTGCTAAATCGTAAGACACTCTCTCTGTCAGCTACATCAAGCTGATGGTACACGGGGTGGAGATTAATTTTATTCAGTTCAGTGACTGCTTGCTTACCACGTTGAACGTCTCTGGAAGTTAGGTAGACTTCACCCTGGAATCGCTGGCACAGACCTTTAACAATAGCGAAACCAATTCCCTTGTTGGAGCCAGTAACCACCGCCACTCTTCCCGACATGATTACGAATGTATTGTGAATCTACTCTTCGTTATTTAAAACGTAATCTTTAATTGATAAATAGTGGTTAAATGTTATCAAAACATTGTTTGATCATTATGTAATTGGAATTCTAATTTGAAGATCGTTAAAGTCGAAATTATAAGAATATTTCAGTATGGTACGATAGATAATTTTATTATTTAATATTAATATATAATTTTAATATTACTGTAGTTTATATAACATTTATGTTATATTTAAAGGAACGGCAATGGTTATTTGTTTTTATATGATTTGTGTTTGCTATATTTTGATGTAATTCCATATAAAATGCAAATATTAAATATTTGTTTACATTTATTCACTTTACGGCTAAATGATGATAATGATTCACTTTACGACGACACTTATTTGGTAACTCCATTTGAGATTTTGATTCCTAAAATTGGATTGAAGGGATTAAAGACAGATATTGGTACGTCTATTCCAGTAATTATTTTTAATATCAAGTTTTTTTATAAAAATAAATACTTTTTATGTCTGTCAATTGTAAGTATTTTTTGTAGTTATTTGGCGGATAACGGAGCAGGTGGGTCTCCTATATGGTAACAGTACACCACCGCCCATGGACAACCATGCCAAAGTCCACGCATTGGTTGTGTTCCTGGCATTTAACTCCGTTTAAGCAGCATTTTTAAGCGCTTCCGAAACCCTAACTCACTAAGCGAAACACACTAGAAGTACCGTTCTTACCGAACTTCTATTTGTTACGCTGAGTATCATGCGAGCCCGTGGTATCACTTCAGATGAGCCAGAGCGCCCAATTAGTGCGTTAGCATATCTTTCAGCATGTCTCTTCCACGAGTGATTCTTTTACATACATTACATTGATTATTTTACATAATTTCGTTGGGAAATTTTATTAACGCCATTTTATCCGATACTTTCTCGAAGTTGGTAAGATAAAGTGGGGTTTGCATGTATGATAAGCTCTCAGTGGGCCATCAAGTATAATGACTATGTGCGCATCACGTGCTCATTACTGCTGTATAAACGATACGCGAGCTTCATAACCAGCGAAACGGTTGCTTTTATTGAGCCGCGGGATATCTATTATTTTAATTTCAGTGCTATCTTACTTATATACTAAAAAACGTATTTGAGAACTTGGCATTTATGCTCCGTTATGCATGATTGTACTCTATCAAGAATCGTTAATTTTAACCTATATGTCTATTCTTTAACTTTAACGATTACCTGCAAAAATGAGCATGTGAGCGTACAGCTTATAACCTGGCAACGCCCCTCATTTCAATGTCTTGTTCCAGTGTTATCCATGGACGCCGGACCATGTTCTTCAGCTAGTTTTCTTCCTGTGTAGTAATAAATGACTTTTTCGCAAATGAAGTCCCTTAAATATTAATTATTAATCTCTGAGGAACGTAGAGAGTCATTATGGCGTCATAAAGATATTTGGCAGGTTCAATCGACTACCAATTAAATCCCGCATGAAAAGATAATTGCTTTAATGGTGTCTTTTTTTATTCTATAGCTTATAACGGAGCAGGTGGGTCTATTGTATGATAAGAGAACATCGCCGCCCATGAACAACCGTGCCACAATCCACGCATTGGTTGTGTTGCAAACTTTTACGCCGATATCCTCACTCACTCTTCGAAGCATTACAAGTACCGTATCACGCTGAGTATTTTGTGAGGCCGCTGTATCATTTCGGACGATATGGCCCAATTAGTGCGTCAGCGTATGCTTCAGCATGGCTATCCTACAGGTGTGAGTTATCATTAACAATAGATTCGTCAATATAACGAATTTAAATAGCTGTGATATCACCAATTATTTTATGTTACATGTGAAAGTTAGTTTCGTCAAACTTTCTCATAGCGCTCATTAATATTTTGTCAGGGATTATGAGACGAAACTGTTTAATTAAAAGCATCTGGCAACATGCCAGGCAGGCAGGCGGATCGTGGCCTTGCGAGGTCTGGCACCGCGCCGGAACCTTTATATTGTCCTGTGATTTATGTATCTACCTCTCAATGAGATCGGGTGACGCGCTCAGACTTCAGTTTAGAAACCATAATTATATTGTGCATTGTGCCTTTACATAATCTGGTAGCAAAATTTTATAAACAGTGAAGAATTTTATAACTTGCTTACATAGAGATTTCCAGTTCCTCAATTGATAATAATTTTTTTTATAATTTATACTTTAATATTATACACAATTGTATTATGAAATCTTGAATATTTTATTAAGATAAGACTCAAATATTCATAAATATATATACCTACTTTGAAATACCGCATAGTGGCAAAAAATACATGCATCCTTTAGAAAACAATTGCACTGTAAAGCTGGAAAATGTAAAAGATTTGAGATCTGCCTGCAAAATAGAAACAAAGTGCAAGTAAATAAAATAAAGTGTGCCGTTTTGGTGCAGTTTTCCCCCGGCTTTGCTATGAATAAGGTATGAGTGATCCGGCAAGAGACAGCCGCCGACACAGTCTATATGCCATAGTTATTAAATTGCGAAAAAAACATATTTTTAAACTAAAACTCTTATCTTAAGATAATAATGTAAAATGTAAAAATTGCTTATCATTGCAAATATGTTTTAAAATCAGTGAATAATGTCGGCGCATCTTTCCTTCACATATTTATTATATTATTCCTGTTTCGATATCGTAAAGTAGCAGATCTATTACGCCCTCCAAATCATTTGCTTATTATTTATATTTCTATATACATTGAAACCCGTAGTGATTAATTTTCTTTGTTATCATCCTATGCCTATGTCCATTGCTGGACATAGGCATACCCTTCTGATCTCCAAGCATACCTGTCGGAGGCGACTTACATCTGGTATCTTCCGGCGACTTTCATAAGGTCGTCAGTCCATCTTGCTGGTCCGTGGTCTCCACTCTAACATATTTAGGCCATATCGGCTATCTATTCTACGTGCAATGTGGAGTGCCCATTGCCTCTCTAGCTTGCTACTTACTAACTTTGACTTTTGTTCGTCTACGGATAATTCGTCTTTGTTATAATTTGTACAAAACCTGTTTTTTAAATTAATAAAAATGCACCACTGTTAGGTTTCATACGGTTTGAAATGTAACCTGATATTATATTGTGTAGTTGATTCCATCAGTATTGAATGCTGTGTAGCGATGCCTCCATATGCCTGCGGAATATGGAAACTTTTGAATAGTCAGGTTTTGGCGGCGAAACACGCGCTCAGCGTATCGTATTGTGTCCGGGACTGTGATATATTGTACTTCTTGCAATCTTATATTAGTAAAGTTTTATTCATATTATAGAGAATGTGTCCAGGTTATACCTTGGCGCTGGGAATATTTCATACAAAGAAAAATAGAACATTCTTGTGAATGTTATATAGTTCACTATATTTATGTATTATGTAGAAATAATCTTTTTTATGCCTTAGCTGACAACGAAGCAAATGGGTCTCCTATATGGTAAGAGAACACCGCCGTCCATGAACAACCGCGCAACAGTACGTGCATTGATTGTGTTGCCGGATTTTTACGCTTAAGCGGCACTTTTAAGGGCCTCGATATCTTCACTCGCTCTGCGAAACACAGTACAGTTTAGCATGACTCTCCCATAGGTGAGTTACAATGATAAATTCATCATTATATATTTCATTGGAGGCATTTGTGGTGAGTTACATGAGTCAAGTAGGAAAGTGACATTCATTGTTGTGAACATAAGTGTGTGGTGTGTGTGCTGTGCTATTGGCAGTAAGCTCAAAGCGCTCTGTACAAACTCTATGGATTATAAATTTGAGCACTTTAAACTTTGGCCGGGAATTAGAGTGGCTTCTCCAAATTTGCGGAAATACTGAAAGCTATTAACAAGTTGCAGTTGCATTGTTGTGTTATCGCGTTACTTTTGTGACTGGCTTTAGGGATAATATGAGATAGATTGCACATGTTTTAAAAAAATAGCATTATGTTTATGCTGGTAAAAGATGTGGATCTATTCAAACTTAACGCATTTTTAAAATCAATTAATAACTTGTACAATTATCGATAAATCCGTAAGCTAGAAAAATTATTTATGAATTTGTGCCATTGTAAAATTTAAGGAATTCATTTAAAACCTTATAGTCCGGAACAAAGCATAGCTGAAACGAACCCTGACCCTTTAATGTTTAATGTTAAGCCCGAGACGAATTGTAAATGATTCGTGGTTACCGTAAAGCTGCGGCATTGTAAGAACGTAATTTGTTCCTACTTAATAATTTCGTTCCGGCCTAGAACGATTAAGCACAAAACGGCATTACCTGCATTGTCAGGGTCCCGTTAATTAAATTCTACGTCAGAAATGGAATTAAATTTATTAGGAAAAAAAGTTCTGGGAACGCCGAGCGCGAAATTCCCGGTGTTATATTAGAATTACCCTGGGATTATACGAGATTTCACTTAATTACGGAGTTCACTCAAATTACGCGCCGCTTCATTTTTAGGTGAATCGGAGGTTGTGGAATCCTGGCTGTTATAAGGTGAACGAGTAAACAAACAATTGTTTTCTCGCGGTCGACTCTAAATTAACGCTAATGACGGTGCAGGCCTAATAAAAGCGTAATTCTAAAATTTATATCTTCTCGTTATTACGTGTCAAAGACGTTGGATTTACAAATCCCCTTACGTGGTTAGATTTAATCATGTGTATTTATTATGTTTCGAGTTTGAATTGTCAATTTGTGCACTTAATGTCACAAAAATGTAACAAAATATCATTTGTCAACCTCGTAGTAATAAATATAATTTGTCTATCACACTAGTGTTAATTTATTAATTTCATATTATGAATTAGTTGCAAAAATTACATCTGATATTTCATTATTCACTAAACATGAGTTGTCCGTAATTGACGTTCCCAAAAATCACCAATTCAATAGCTAGTTTGTAACCGAAATTCATTCATGCATTATCCAAGTGTATGGGAACCTCGCCTGTAATGCATATTACTATGCTCTATATTCCGTTGGCAGTGAGGGTGTTTAGCGGCATTTCGGGAGCTCAATTGGCGGTAATGCAAAGCCCATCGCCGCCCGCGCCGCTACGACTGTAATTATCATCTAAACTCTAAAGCGATCCAATTGCTTAATTCACGTGAATATGCTATGCTTTTAGCCTCAATCTCTAAACGTTACTTGAGCTAAGTTAAGCTCCTATTAAGCCGAGGTGAGAATATCGCAGACGTCTTAATTTCGTACGTTGAATTAATTTCGTTGAGTGCAGTTCCGCCCTCGCAAGCTGCACGGGTTATTAAATAGCAAACTATGTACTAATGAATGGGAGTACCTCCATTCATCGCTACATGGCCAGTACTATTTCTACAAATACTGGTAACTATTTATTTAATAAAAGTAGCTATTGGTCGCGTTCATAGCATTCTACGGCATTGCGTTTGGTCCAAAGTTTTAATCTCGCTAACGATATATTTATTAAACTAAGATATTTAATCAATATTAAAGTTCATTGCATTCAATACTCCCCTTACAAGAATGTTTATTGCAAAAATGTAAACATTTACACAAATTCTAGTCTAGACACAACAAATTTAAGTTTGCTGAAGTTTTTTTCTAGTTAAATAAATATTTTTTTATTAAATAAGCCCTTTTTAAAAGTATAACCGTAGTTAAAACAAAAGAAGAAATAGATTTAATAGAAATATTTTTTTTAAATAGAAATTTATTTCTATTACATATAAACGCACTAACTCTTCACAAAACTGTTAAGTCATGCGCTTACAGGTATCGCTGTAACAGAAATCAATAAATGTCACGTAGCCGGCTCAGTCCGCATATCATTAAAAAACTCTTTCTGCCCTCACCAAAGTGTGGAAAATTTAAATTGTATTATACGACATTAATATTATTATGACACATTTTCAATATATATTAGGTATATTAAATATAAAATTACCTTTTTATTATTTTTTATAGTATAATTGACAATGGAGCAGGTCTTCTCTATGGTTAGAGAAAACCACCGCCCATGTACAACCGCGCCACATTCCACCCATTGGTTGTGTTGCCGGCTTTTTACGCCACTTCAACGGCATTTTTAAGGGCCTGCGATATCCTCACTCACTCACCGAAACGCATTAGAGGCACCGTGTCAAGTTCAACTACTATTTCACGTTGTGTATTGTGTGAGCCTGTGGTATCAGTTCGGACGAGTCGGGCTAATAAGTTCGTTCACATATGATTGAGCTTGGCTTTCCCACGGGTCTGACAGTATTAAGACACTCGCCCGGCCTCTATCAAGCCCTACCAGAAACCGAATAAATTAAATTATTATTTAATATTGTCAGTTCTCTCAGTGTTAGTTCTCTCTTCAGTACTCTTAGTTCATGGTAGACCTATTAAACCATCTAGCTTCAAGGCTCTGAAAACTCTCTCTACCTGTATACCGGGAAGCTCTGGCTACTGGTGTTATATATTTTCGGTTATAAAATATTATTGGTATTAAGAAATAAAATGTTGTTTATTTATAGAAGGACAGCCGCTCGTACCTTACTCCTCTGGTAGTGGATAATCGCGTTCCAAGCTACCTCCTATGAAACACTCTCGGTCTAACGCCTTTCAAAGGGAACCCATCGCTTGTAAACAAATAAATACTACCAATATCTCCTCTTTCCCTACCTTTTCAGATTAAGCGCGATTTTTCCCAAACCAAATAGAGCACCGTGCCTTTTCTATGAAAAATACTATGTGTTCGTTTACGCTCAGCTTGTGTGAGATTGCTACTTGCTTTCAAAATAAGTCCTGTTTATCGATGAAACCATTTGAGAATATTATAAATAGATTTGTAATAAAAAAACATGTTTTAAATTATTTTTATTTACTTGTAATGTACATACAAGATTATTATATCTAAGCGAAAAAAAAATCAATATCAAATACGAAAATAACATAAACTACAAAGGTTGTATAGTCTAGACAAGTATTTTTTGTTAGAAGCAAAATGTAAATTAAATCATTTTGTGAAGGTCACGAAAAATAGAGTTTTACAATAGTAATAACGGAAATGCGGCAAATTGATAATAATTAATCTTCGCTTGAAGGTCGATTAGAAAAATCATATCCAGAACATGGGCTTTATGTCGTATAGATGACAAAGTCTTTTCTTTGCATTTGGATCTCAAAATCTTTGCGTTACTTATGTACCACGATTATAGCCGACCGAAACATTTATTTATATGCCCGAGAGACAAATCTAGTATTTCCAATGCGTATCAAGTATTTCAGGAAGATGTAGCAAGAGGAATTAAAGGAGGAATTTAGCTGCTTGAATAATAATGTGAAGTAATAAAGCAACTCAGAACTCCCTTTTTTGATGTCGGTTGTAAATACGCAGTTGGGTATTAGACTACCGCCAGCATGAGTCGGGTTATCTTCGGCGTAATAGCGGGATCCACTCTCCTTGAAATACTGCTTTATGTGCCAATTTCTCGCCTTCCCACACTAGCCCACTTTGCGAAAGGGGTTAATGTTGCCCGAACTGTATTCAAACATGTCTTAATCGTCTCTGCTTAACCTTGCCCTTTTGTGTTATTTTAGTACCGATCCTTCAAGATCCTCGTAAATTCCCACGCTATGCCACAACGGCTACTCTTGTCAGAGTGATCGGATTCATTCCCTTCAACTTGTTTGATACGCGAACTTTCTGTTAATTATATTTGGAGGACTACTTCATATAACTAGTTTTATTACGCTATTATTAAGCACATGTATATCTTGGGCGGCGGTGTTGTCTTACCATATAGGAGACCCACTTGCTCCGTTGTCCGCTGTAGAATAAACAAAAAAATTATACTGTATGCACACTTAACCAAATTTTTTTAGTTTTATAATAAGCAGCAATTTGTTAATATAGCTTGTTTTTATTCTCGATATTAATTAAATTTTAGGTTAATAACGCACCAAGTGCGTGTAAAGTTTGCTTTTAATTTTAATCTATGGCTTCATTTTATTTCTTTATTCATTTATTTATTCATTTTAGTATTAGAATATGTTTTTTTTAAAAACAGCTTTTTTAAGAGTAATTTTTTGAATTACTCTTAAAAACTCCTAAATTACTCTTGGATATGTCCAATGGCGATAGGCGTGAAAGGACAATATTGAATGAATTTGATCAATTGAATAGTTTGCACGGAACAAATGCCGCTCCAAGTAATTGAATGTTGCATTATTCAGGATCGCCAGTGTCTTACAATAATCTCGCATTGCTATTCGATGGGATAACGGAGTTTGGAAAAGATCGCTTGATCCTTAGAGTCAGTTAGCGGCGCATACCACGACAACTCTAAATCCGTGGACCATCAGCGAACCATCAGAGACACATTATATTGCTTTATAAGTTTACCACTGTACTATTATAACATATTTTTATAACAGAATTCCCGTGGATTTACCTTCATCTCGTCCGCGAAGTCTCAGCTTCTAAACTCAGGCAATATTAATTTAGTTGCTAGACACAAAAGATAAAAGTAACTTTCATGTATTTTATAGAAATAATCAGTGTAACAGGTCTATACTCACACTGTAGAGACAATTAAAATGAAATTGTATTTTTGTTGAGCATAGATCTACTACATCTATATTATTTACTTTATTTTCATGATTGTGATGCCGTCATATTGAATAAAAAATGTATATAGTGAAAATCGTGTAGAGAAGTTTATATTTTTTTTTGTTCCATTACAAAGAGAAAATCACGATAAGAAACATCCCGTTAAAGTTTGAATAATTAATTCACAAGTGCTCAACACAAATCGATTAGTATTGTGCAGTGAGCTCTATGAAGTTCTGGGAGATGCTCGTATCAAAGGAATTAACCTAATGGAAATTATAATATGCAAGTGCAACGATGCAAGATCACGTTCACGGTGTGCCTCGTGTCGTCTTAGCGCTAGCATCTTGTATCAATAGAACCTAAGCTAAGGGAGAAACGGTAATTGAATTTGCCAACGCTAAAAAGCTGAGAGGACACCTCGGGACGTAGGAGGAGAAATTCATTCAGTTTTGAGATTGTTTCAAATGAACTCCTTTTTGCTCTGAGACAGAAACCTTAGTCAAATCAAATTAAAAAAGTTCATCATCATCAGCCATTCAAGTCCACTGCTGGACATAGGCCTCCCCCAAAGACGCCCACCCGCTGCGATCTCGAGCGATCTGGATCCAGCGGTTGCCCGCGACCTTCGTTAGATCGTCTTTCCATCGTGTCGTCGGGACGTCCCACTCTGTGTTTTCCGATACGATGTAAAAAATTAAATTAAATTAAAAAGTTAAACCTTTAAAATAATAGATAAAAATGATACGTTTATTACTGTAGGTAGGTAGTTATTTAGTCTGTGCTTTGATATATTTTTCATTCTATTAGTTTGACACAAAAGGTTCTGTTTGGTTCAAACAAAAATACTTAACAAATTTATATAACAGTAAATAGGAAATTAGATACTTTAGAAAATATATCATTTAAAGTGTTTTTTCTAGTTCTATTAAAATTTACAAGGAGTTTTTTTATTTTATAGCGGACAAAGGAGCAGATGAGCCTCCTATATGGTAAGAGAACAACGCCGCCCATGAACAACCGGGCCACAGTTCGCGCATGGTTGTGTAGCCGGCATTTTACGTTTCTTTACATTTACATTTTAAAGGCTTTCCGATATCCTAACTCACTCTGCGAAACACAGTATAAGTACCATTTCACTCTGAGTATTTTGTGAGCCCGTGGTATCACTTTAGACGAGCCAGCCCAATTAGTGCGTCAGCATATGCTTCAGCATGGCTCTCCCACCTCCTCCTGCTACGTGAAATGTATACTTTCTCATCCTTATTATGATATTCAGAAGATGTGCCTTATCTAGATATACAATCGAGATTTCTCAGTATCAGATCACAGCACAAGTACTAAGCATTTGCGAGAACTGTCAGAACAGTGAATTAACATTTAGCCTAATAATCTATAATGACCAGCAGATATCTTGCATTAAAATGATATTTAATAGGTAAATTGATTCAAAATGAAGATTAATGTGTAATTATAAATAAAAGGTAAACCAATTTATACTGGTAGACATATTGTACCAGTAGATATCATTAGACATAACGATTTTAATATACCCATGTACTAAAGTTAGTCTATGTTAGAGCGCGTTTGCCGTGACATGAAGAATAAAATATGAGTTCACAATTGAAGACTACCCAGTCCTCTCGGTGGGCGGCAGATTGATGAGCTCCTCAGACACTTCTATCCACATCCGGTCATAAATTAACTGCATTCGCTATAAATGGCTGCGCGCCCCGCTCTCCCCTCACCCATCCTGTCAGCTTCCGGTCCGCTGAACGCGTTCAAAGCTATTGTTTGCTTGATTTAATAAGACCCGCTTATTATAATTAATTCAACTAAGACTGAGTTTAAATCTCTACTAGTGCAGATAATAAGTAACCAGTGTCTATAAATTTTTTAATTATTTTGTAATACTCGTAATGAAAAGGCGACTGAAGGACACTTCACTGGAGGGTGGGCAGCAGCGCCCTTTCGAGTACAGGAGATGTTCTGTGATCAGCAACCCGCCTGCCAAGCGTGGTGATTAAGGCAAAACATGTATCGCAGTCAACCGCTGGATCCAGATCGCTCAAGATCGTAAAAAGTGGGCGTCTTTGGGGGAGGCCTATGTCCAGCACTGGACTTGATGATGGCTGATGATGATGATGACTCGTAATGTCTGAATATACGAGCATTAATATAGTTTTATAAGAATTCTTGAAGTATAAAAGATCAAACGGCATAACTTCTTGTCAATAAAAGATTATATTTATTATAAATAGTAATCTTTTATCTGATATACGTGATGTAATTTGTTTGGTTATTTTTATACAAAAGTAATTTCAATAGGGCTACTATTATCCGTCAGCAACGACCTGGAAAAGGCGTAGAACATTAAAGACAAGTTAAGCCGAGAAGAAAAGATAATACACCAACTTCCCTCCGGTAAAACTTTCGTGTAATCTGTGCGTGACTGGACGAGCCGCCTGAAAGGTTATCCGGGACTATTCCATCCCTTGTGATATTTTATCAAATATTTATTTAAGACGATTTAGACCATTTATATAATTTTTTCTCTAAACCGCTTAACATAAGCAAGTGGATCGGCGTTTAATAAAGTTTAGTTTTATACTAGTCTTTTTAATTTTTTTATAGTATAGCGGACAACGGAGTAGGTGGATTTCCCTTATGGCAAGAGAACACCGCCGCCCATGAACAACCGCGCTACAATCCGCGCCTCAGTTGTGTTGCCGGCTACTCACGTCACTCAAGTGGCATTTTTTAAGGGCCTCCGATATCCTCAACCACTCGGCGAAACACAGTACAAGTACCGTTTCACGTTGAGTAATCTGTTAACTTACATCGTATTCAAAATGAAAATCATTACATTAATAATTTAGTAGAAAAAGTATGTTGTAATTTCACGGAGTAGTAATGTTTGGAATTTCTCCAACAGTACTATATTTTCGCATACGCAGTTCAACTTGCTAATGTATGAATTACCGACTATCTAGTCATCACCATCATCATCATTTCAGCCATAAGACGTCCACTGCTGGACATAGGCCTCCCACTTCTATGTAGTCGAATTTTAGATATTACTGATACATGTACTAATTTTTTTACGGTTTATAACTACGCTGACTTAGCTACATGGGCTCAACGAATTATTAGGAATTAAATAAAAAGTACAGCGTAAGTGAAGCAAGGTGGGATTGAGAATTGACCGCCACATTTTAGACGAGCTGTCGTAAATTTTATGCTAACTCACTCTTCATATTTTTTCTTTTTTGTATAATTTCCTCCACTTAGCTATTTTAGCTCGAGCCATTTACAACAATTTATTGAAGCGCCTCACAGCTCGCTAATGCTTCCACGATGACTTTTGAAAACATTGAAAATAACAAATAGTATTTTTGAATTTTCCTTAAGTAGGTTTTATTTCTTGAAATATTTACTATAAACTTACTTTAGCCTTTAAAAAAATCACATTTTTCATCAGCAGGTATGCAATTAATATTCATAGAAATGTATTTTTCAAAGTAATATTAAAATAACTACTAAATTTTTTGACTTAAATAACTTATAATTTGCCCAAAATTTAATTATCATACGTTATATGATTTAGAAATTAGTATTTGCTAAACTTACAGTCAATATTTAAAGTTACCAGTTATTTTAACAACAGACTTTTATCATCTATGAAAACTTTAACATAAAGGTAAATAAATTGAAACAAAAAATGTGAAGATTGGTTTTATTAAAACCCCAATAAGAATCTTAAATCGAGAGTCATAGATATCTAATGAAAGTTACCTATTAAGTATTTACAATTACTAGCATGGAAAACAATACAATTCGTTACATTTTATATTTACACATACGGATAGCATTCGTTTGCTGTTGCAATATAGAACCAAACTGGAAATCTAAATTTCATAAATAAATTAATCTTAAGAAATGCGTCATATAATAAAGTAAAGAGTCATATAATTGTTTTGAGATAATAACCAAGCACGAAATTTGCTTCCAGCACAAAATATTTACCTCCATACATATTTGGATTTCATTTTAAAGTACAAATCCTAATTTAAACTTAAAAAAACATAGGTATAAGAAAATTAAACCGTCTTTGAATTTTCTACATTTGTTCAACTAACTTTTGGTTATGACATTTTCATTTTATGTATGCGTAGAAATTGTATAACGCCAAAGGAGTATACAAAAATATCCTACACATATATGCTCCTAACTTAGAGATGATAACTTTCGCTAACAAATACCGTTTGTTTACAGCGTAAAAAAACAGATTATCATTCAATAATTGCAAGATGCAAATTTTCTGACCAATGAAAATGTAATTATGTATTCCTACAAGTAAAAACTTTTGTCAATAAATGTATTTCTGTCATTGAAATGAAGTAATTTCTTAAAACTGAACAGTTGGTAGACAAAGAGAAGACATCAATACGATTACGCCTTAATGTGATATAATCTTAACGTACTTAAAATATAAAATAGGTTTTAAAAATTCGTCAATACGATGTTCCAGCTCAATGCTTGCCAATTATCGATTTTTATATTACCTATGCCAAACTGTATTGACTTATTTTTTAAATTTTATTAGCTTGTTAGTTGACATCACACTCCTAAAATATACTGTCAAATTCACACGACGAGACATTCGTAGTACCTAAATAAATATTTACAAAACATATTGTGATATCTTATATTTATTTAGGAACAAAACAATATAAATATTTACAGTTTTAATTAGAAACATACACTATTTCCTCTTGATTTTTTTTATATTATAGCAGACAACGTAGCAGGTTCGTCTCCTATATGGTAAGAGAACACCGCCGCCGAAGACCAATCGCGCCAAACTCCACGCATTGGTTGTGTAGCCGGCTTTAAACGCCGCTTAAGCATCATTTGCAAGGGCCTCCGATATCCTCACTCACTCAGCGAAACACAGTACCAGAACCGTTTCAAGTTGAGCATTCACTTCGGACGAACCGGCCTATTTAGTGCGTCCGCATATGCTTCAGGCTCCCTCGCGGCTTAAATTGATTATTACTATATATCTAACGGATAAAATAGAATATACTTATAAACCAACAATAACAGACAGTTATATATTCATACAAAATTCAACGGAACACCTATAGGATTTATTAGTAGAAATGCGAATGGATTTAAAAAATATTCGACGAATAAAAGAACGCGTGAAATAACAAGCAGCGGTGGGGTTGCAAAATTAAAATGAATTCTTAACATAAACAAGTCGCAAAGAACGTGCCCGTGAATAGAACAAGTTCGCGACGGTTCCCCGGAGCGCGATCAAACGGAATGATTAATCGTTGTGAGTTCACACGATGCCGGGGGAAAGTCACTTACTGCACGATAATGCTATCATTTTCTTACACTTCTACAACGGATCATTCTATTTATTTTTAATACCACGATTATTAAATTAAATAGAGTGTTACAGTTAAGAATATAATGTAGTCTGAAAACTGCAGTTCAGATTGTAATCTAATATCCTTAACACAACCTTCGGGTCGTCAAGTCGTGGGTCGAGAGGTGACAGCGTGTGTAACGAAGTTAGGCGAGTGTAGACACGAACGTCGTGTACGGGCCAGCGATGCAACAATATTCACTCAAGTGAACTCAACTGCACAATGCGCTCACTAGCAAATTGTAACGCATACCTCTAACTTTCTGATGGGATAACTAGTGTTAAAGGTCGCCTTAACTCGTGAATACCGAAGTATTTATAGCAATCCTGATTCAAATCAACTATAATCATATTATCAGTAATTTGCTTAAGAATTCTACAGAAGTAAATGTTTCTTGCATGAAACGACATCACTACATAATATATGTATATTGTATTTTTAGATAATACTTCACGTCCTACATACCATATATTTAAAACGTTATATTGGTTATTCAACCACTATTCTCTAGAGTCCTAACATTAAATGGAATTGAAATCACTTTAGTAGATACACTGTTGATTTTCTAGGTTAGGTTTCAAATCACTGCACTGCACTTTCAATTATCCATATTAATCCAGAAGTTGTCTAAACTGATATCTCTTGTATCTGGACACGTTTCTTCGGAGGTGGTGCGGCGCTGGTCGGCCTTTCCGCCAGCTCTAAGTCGCTGCTGCGCTGTGGATATCGATCGATATATTAATGTTTAAATTATAGAAAAAGAAAGGGTAACAGAGAAAATTGTAATCGTAGATAAGACGTAACTCTAGCTATAAATTTGTGCGGCTTTAAGGCGGGGACGTGGAGCGATAAAGTGTCTCACGCCATTCTCACCATATATGGTCCTGGTTAGAATTTCAAACCATTCCAATATATTTTTCTATTATAAAAACATAAAATCAAACGTTAAAAAAAAGTTAGTACCGACTAAGCGCGTAATATGAATTAAATTCAAACTGTTTTCACTACTCGAGACGTAAATATTAATTTATTTTATAAGGCAAACACGAGTTCAAATACAGCCGCGTAACTTACACAAGCGGCGAGTCATCACGGACCATTATGAGAACGTTTTGCTCGCATCAATCACACAAGGCTGCATTTATTCCAACCATCGATATTACGCGTCTATTTGTCTACCCCCTCAACTCCACACCCCGCGCCCGAAGCATCGTTCCACACCATTTCTTTTAAAGCCATATTTACGCCAATACGCGAATTTGCTATTGTCCAATTGCATCCACCCAAGTGGATTTTAAATTACGCTGAACTTACCAGTCATAGATTATAAATATTCCACCTATAATTTTAGTCAATTACTTCAAACTGATACCAGTGATACATTTGATGGCAATGTAATAGCATCGTTATTTTCAAAGAGATAAGTTGCTTTTATGTATGAGTGAACACTTTTACCTTAAGTGTACTTTTCCGCGGTGAGGCGAGCGCGTCAGCCAAAGCGGCGCTTCGGCTCGCCCCGCTACCTGTATGCAACATGTTTCTAATAAGTTTTACCTATCTTAGCCATTTAAAATCCATTTTCATACAGTTGTTTTACTTTTTTGAAAAAGTGGGCAGAAATTTGAATGAATTATTAATTTATTTACTTAAAAATCTAATTTAGACCCGGTGAATTTAAACAATGTGTAAAATATAGTCCATATTTAGCCGAAAATAACAGTTGCTTAGTGCTAAAATATAGAAACATATAATTGGACACATTTCTTCACGGTATTAAATGTTGAACAACCAAGTGACACTGTATTTTGTTTCTAAATAGGTGAAATAGATGTGACACATACGTAGTTTGTATTGGAAAATCCAATTATTTTTTAGTATTTTCCACACTTAGTATACGTAATATATGTAAAGGCTAAATACTTTTAAAGAACTGTATCTATTGATATAAGGATAAAAAAACCATATAAACGTACCATTTTTTAGACTATAAAAATATGTAATTCTATTCAAGGTACTTGTATACAATTAATAAATATATTACAAACAAATTACAACATCTAAATAAATTTACACCTTATATATAGGATATAGAAATATAGGATGTATAATAAATTAAAAGAATTATATACACCAGTTTAATAAACGAAATATATACTAATTATTACCCTCACGGCGCGGTCTGGGCCGGGCGCGCCGTTTTCCGCGTTGCAAATATATTCCAGCGAAGACAAGCAAGTTGAGAGCCAGAAGAAAGCACCCTGCACCAACAGTCACTCCCAGCGCCACCGTGTAACTGTAGGACAATTACTTTTAGCATGGACTATGAATGGACAAAGGACGGGAACGCACCAGCAACCCAGCAAGGGCTAGGAGTATCTATTGGAGATCCGCCATGTTAAGTGCGCCTCTTGCTCGTGTGCCTCCGTTTCATAAAAATGTTGATTGAAATATAGACATTTTGTAGTCTGTTTCTGATTTTTTGAGATTAAAAGTCCAATTTTGTCTTATTTGAGAGGCAAATGTGCATGTTTTGTAATAAAATCATTTTAGTCAAGCGATAACCATTATCAAAATGAATTTCCACAATTTATGGTGTCAGAAAATTAAAATTGACATGTGTTTTAAGTGGTTTTGTCAGTTGTGTACGAGTCACGGCAAAAAACCTGATCATAACACAAAGATAAGGTTTGGTAATGATAAAATATAGCAGGCCAGGCCTAACAAAACATGCAACGTCAGCAGGTAAACACATTAGCGGGATTACAACGGAGTGACTCGCGTAGTCTCTGCCTACAACTTTTCTGGTAACATTATCCTTATCAGACATCTTTTACAGTAATAGAATATTCCAAATTAAAATGTGATATATTATTTCGGCATTTTTATATAGCAGTATTAGTAATTAAAGTTTTTATTTAGATATATATATCTCTAAATACATTTTATTTATATTTATATATAAATAATATTGTATGTATAACGCATGATAGTACTAAGTACTCGTTAGAGATGTTTTCTTTGGTATATTTT
>DWCF01000149.1:0-62373 GCA_018230265.1 Delias oraia | reverse complement strand
CATCAGCCCATCTAAGTCCACTGCTGGACATAGGCCTCCCCTAAAGACGCCCACCCGCTGCGATCTTGAGCGATCTGGATCCAGCGGTTTCCCGCCACCTTCGTTAGATCGTCTTTCCATCGTGTGGCGGGACGTCCCACTCTGCGTTTTCCGGTACGCGATTGCCACTCGAGAACCTTTCTTCCTCATCGGTTGTCGGTTCACCATTTTAAATGTCACTCAATTTATTTATTATAAAAAAATACTGCGACTTTGTCACCTGTTAGACATTTAAAATAGCAACAGCTTATTCTTTATAATATACCAATTTATAATGTCAAAATTTACCATTTTGAGATCGGTGTCAATTTTTTTGCAAATTTTTTTTATTACTATTATGTCCAGGATGGATAAAAATTTATGCCGAAGATATTAAAAATAATGAAACTTGCTAAATTAATACCTACTTCAGATAAAAATATATAAAGACGATAGTCGAGTATAATAGTGGTATTTACATAAGTACCTACAGGCATTAGGTACAATATGTTAATCATAGTCGTGTTGTGGCAATCTAACGTGGCTTTACGTAGAAGTGCAAGAGCATGGCGCTGTGTTAGCAAATCTGACGTGCTAATGAATTGTAGTTAGTACAAGATATTATTGTAAAGAACGTAGGGTTTTTTTATGGTTTGGTGTTAGCAGGCCATAGTATTATGAAATATCCGATATACCCATGGGAAAACCTTGCTGACGCACTAATTGGACCGGCTCGTCTGAAGTGATACCACGGGCTCACAGAATTCTCAGCGTGAAACTGTACTTGTACTGTGTTTCGCCGAGTGAGTGAGGATATCGGAGGCCCTTAAAAATGCCGCTTAAGTGGCTTAAATATGCACACCGAAATAGGAAATAAAATAAAATTTAGTTTGGTTGGTATCTTTGTGTTGAAGTGTAATAATTTCGTAGTGTAATAACATTGTACCGAGCCCATAATGAAAGATGGCTATATAATCTTTTATTGTATACGGTCTAGGCCATCTTAGGTAGGTATTACGGTCAAAAGAAGGTACTTATGCTGAAGTTTCAGCATTCCTTTGTTGAATATGTAGGTTTCTTTTATAATATAGTGGACAACGGAGCAGGTGTGTCTCCTATATGGTAAAAAACGCCGCTCATGGACAACCGCGCCACAGTCCGCGTATTGGTTGTAGTGCCGGCTTTTTACGACACTTAAGTGGTTTTTTTAAGGGCTTCCGATATCCTCACTCACTCAGCGAAACACAGCACAAGTACCGTTTCACGTTGAGTATTCTGTGAGCCCGTGGTATCACTTCGAGCGAGCCAGCCTAATTAGTGCGTCAGCATATGCTTCAGCGTGGCTCTCCCATGGGTAAAACAGTATGTCCCCCGGTAAGTAGTATCACTTTAAAAAGTGGTTACTTAAAGTATTTAAATTATTTGTACGACAAATTTAACATATGTACTATTAAGTACAGACTTCAACGACCTTTTACAGACCATTGTGACTATATTTCAGACTTGTCATAAGATAAATGCTCGTAAAATGGGACCGGCCTATGAACAATTGAATGATTTTAAACAATCAAACATGCTATTGCAAAAACACATTTAAAACTTCCTTTTATACTTATAAGAATTGAAAAGCTAACTAGAATATAATGGCAGAAATGTGTTGCGAATTGGTGCCCAATAAGATTCTTAATTTTTTCCTCAAAACTCGAGCACACAGCCCTAGAACTAATTTATAGTATCGGACATTCGTATCTCAAGGGCAAATCAAACTGTAAGCTTTATGTCAAATATAATTACACTGGATGCAGATTACAGTTTTACATATTAAAAAATAAAAAAGCCTTCGTAGTTAAAATGAGTGGGTTATATATATATGGTTGGTCCGTGTACATATATTTAGAAAACATAAGTATTGAATAACTAATGAAGATAAAAAACTACCTATTTAAGGTAGAAATATATTGTTAAACTAACTTTATACATTGTTATTACGCCTTTTCTAAAACAGTACGTCACCTACAATACGGCTCAACTATTCATATATTAATAATATATTAGAATATATAAGAATAAAATTATATACTTGTATATATAATATATATGGTATATATTATATATATTCGCTGTTTTTAGACCTCTTGACAAAGGCTCTTAAGATCAAGTTAGCCCAAACACTTCGTTTTGTGTTATTATTTGTATATATTTACTAATTTTGCTTGCTTAATACAAATTATAACTGCTAATACTGTATAATCTTTGTTTTGATGATTCGCTACATTTCAAGTGCTTTAACCAACAGTAACGAAAAGTACAAATACTGTCAAATGTTTGCTGAAAGGCTAAATACACTCGCGTGCAATGAATACGCTCAGTCCGTTGAGAATTGTGTTATTATTTTACATAAATGAATTAAGTACAATTTCAATACAAAAAGTCATAATCAAAGCCCTCTTTCTCAGTGGACTGTTTGGGCTTGACCCAGGGCCTCGCGGTCGGTCCTCATCAGATTATTCTGGTTTATCTATTTTCTTTGTATATTCTAAGAAAATAGAATTCTCTCAAATATGGCTCTGGTCACAGTGAAGCTTTTCCATCCTTATAAAAAACATTAGGTACCTACTTTATTTTTATAATCCCTTGCTGCAAAAAATATATGTATTAAGTAGTAAAAGCAACATTGCGATTGCACTGGAATGTTGCACTGGAATGGTATTTGTCTACGGGTTAAATATTTTATGCTATTCTATATTTTGTTTTATAATTTGTGTTTTATGAAATATATATGATTTAATTCTTTGTGGATAACGTATCTTTTTCGGAATAAAAATATATGTGTTTATTAAAATTGCACATAAATAAATATTTTTTATAGTGTCTAAACAGACTTTTTTGAGAGTCTCGTAGCTAAGTGGTTTAATATGTCCACCACGAAGTGAGAGATATTGGGTTCGAATCCGTGTTCTGCAGAATTTTAAATTATAATTGAATTTATAATTTATTCAGTCTTTGGAACTGTCACAGCCGTGGGAGAGGCATGCTGAGGCATATGCTGAATAACTGGGACAGCTCGTCCCAAGTGATACCACGTATCACAGAATACTCAGCGTGAAACGGTACTTGTACTGTGTTTCGCAGAGTGAATGATATTGGAGTTCTTTAAAAATGCCACTTAATTGGCGTAAAAAGCCGGCAACACAACCAATGTGCGGACTGAGGCGCGGTAGTCCATGGGCGGCGGTGTTCTCTTACCTTATAGGAGACCCACCTGCTCCGTTGTCCGCCATAGTATTAAAAAAACATGTTGCAAAGATTTGTAAAAGAAAATAGTTTTCTATTTGTTGATTGTATCATATATTTACAGTAGTAGTAAACTTCAACTACAAAATGCTACATATGTAAATAGGTTTTAAATGTTTTTACTTAAGCGATCTAATAAATGGTATACACGCAATGCTAGTGTTGACTTTGACATTAATATTTTATTATTGCCAACAAATATTAACTGTTACTTTAACATTACAGTACGACCAATAAGACGAGTAGCTTTTATATAAGTAGGTAACTATTTGATAAATCAATTCTCAGTGTTTGTATTTGAATATCAAATGCAATACTTACTGCATCTTTGTTCAATTATGCACAATTTCTGTTTAATTTTTAATGAAATGTACTAAGAATAGGCACTACTAACAGTGGCGTGATGTAATTCGAAAATAGAAGATGGCGGCCGGGGTCGGCGACCTCGCCAGGCGCATACAATGTGATAGTGGACAATTAGACTTCATAAACATGTCTGCACATCACTTGCATGTTCTAGGAATATTCTTTTACGTCGTTCTCACCTTACGCTTGCAAGGTTTAAATATTTTTACTAGATACAAATTCAATTCGCTTAAATCTTAGTTTTTTAATGAAAATCGGGAGACAAATGTGCATGATGCTCACCTAGGAATAGTGGTGCTCCGCCCATGGGCAACTTTAGCCTCTGCTATGCTGTGAGTGCGTTGCTGGCCTTTTGGCTTTTCAGTCTTTTTTAAAGTTCCCAAGTCTTGGTGACTTTTATTATAGAGGGGTCACACTGTTTGAATTAGGTACCTACCTGTTTTGAGAACAGCAAATATTTTCTATTATTAAAATACTATAATTCATACATCAGAATATTCGTATTCAAACCTAATTTAATATGTAAACTAACTTAACATAATTAACAATAAAGAGGATGCTTGTAAACACCACGTAATATTGTGTTCACCCGTGGCTCTCCCACGGGTGTAAACAATGCTGACGCACTAATGGGGTCGGCTCAACCAAAGTGGTACCACGGGCTCACAGAATACTCAACGTGAAATGGTAGCTATACCTACTAGAAAGGGTGCTTCTGCTTTGTCGCGCTGAGTGAGTGTGTTAACAATGTCGCTTAAGCGGTGTAAAAAGACGGCAATACAACTAATGCGCGGACTGTAGCGACTTGTTGTCCATGAGCAGCGCTGTTCTTACTATATAGAAGACCCTTGTCCGTTGTCCACTACATCGTTAAAAACTTACAGGTTTAGACTAAAAAATAAATACTAAAACTGTAATTGAAAATAGAACTAGTATTTAATTTATTTTTATGAAATTCTTATGAAATGAAAGGCGTAGATGATTTTTATTTTCTCATAAATTATAAAGAAAATAGAACTCGGTAAGTAAAAACTCGCTTTTACCCTAGGTCCAGTGAACCCGCAATACGGCTAAGTGCGCCGCTGTGATGGATGGTGTTTGCTCAACAAATAGTTTTCAATTCTGTGTCGCCCGCTACAAGATCGCTCACGAAATTGATATTAGGCTTTCGGAATGTTCTAGAAAAATATAATAAATTATGTAAGATTATGATCAAAGTTTAGCTAATTTTATATATTTTCCAAAATAGGTATCTACCTCAATTGAATAGATATTTATTAATATGAGTTATGTAAAATAATTTAAAAATGATAAATCATTGATTATTTTATAATAAATTAAGAACAGTGTCATCGATGCAGGTTTTAACCAGCGGTAAGATTGATTTCTAGAATAAAATTGTATACTTGTACCTATATTCCATTGAATAAACGACAATTATAAAGCAATCTTCAGAACTATCGAGCCTCGTTCTGAGAGCCTCGTAGCTTAAAGGTTTTAAAAGTTTACTATGAAGCGAAAGATATCAGGTTCGAATCCCGGTCCAGATAATTATAATTTAATTTATTCGGTCTCTGGCGAGTGTTTTAATAGTGTTGCACCGTACAGTTTCGGAGATATAACATCTCCCTGTCTCACGCCTCTCTGCATCTGTAGAGGGTATGTGTTCTGATCCTGTACTCAGAACGACATAGTGGCAGAATTGTAGACATCTGAGCATCTCTATGTACCGATAGTCGATCTGGTATCGCTGCAAGGACCGAAGCACTTCCCAAGTTTCGACAGAATTGTAAGTGAGGAAATCAGCCCTTAAAAATGCCGCTTAAGTTGTGTAAAAAGCCGGCAACACAAGTGATGGGCGGTCTGTAACGCGGTTGTCCATGGGCGGGCGATATTCTCTTACCATATAGGAGACCCACCTTCTCCGTTGTCTGCTAAACTATATAAAAAAATCAAGAACTCTTTTCTTCGATTCGGCTGCGTGTGTGGGCTAATAATGTTCTTAATTGTCACTAAGAAATGTATTTAACACAATATCCGATCCACTCAACATTCGTACACCGTTACATCGAACAAAGAAAGTGTTTTATTTTTATTATCAGCGTACAAAACACACAAAAGGTCGACAAGGGGCCTCGCTGACATAACATCACACGCACTCACAAAAACTTACAAAACCGAAAAAAAGTTAAAAAGTGATTCAATATAAAATAATAAATGACGCAATACAACCTTGCTATTAAAACCTTCTTTGAGGCTCTTATACTCTTGGCATAGAGGCTGTTTTCTTTTTTGTTCGAAGACTTAAACGTCGTCCAAACGCTGATCTGATGACTTGTAGTTTGAGTGGTCGTTAGAAGCCCGGTAGCTCTCAATAACAAGTTAGTAAAATCAATATAAAGATGAATAAAAAAGCGCCCACACAACACAGTTTGTTCCGTGGGAATTAATGGTTCAATTAGGGTTCTAAATTATAACAATTACATTCAAATATGCTTTGACGTAATTTATACTATTTGGGTAAACATTTTCATTCGAACGGTTGAGAAGTCTAAAAGATTTTCGAGAAAAATTAGTTTGTATAAGACCATAACATTGCAACAAATTCATGTAATATTTTTTAATAGTATACGTCTACTACAAATGAGACTAATTGACCTTATATTTTTATTATAATCTGTATTTCAAAGGCAGCGATACCAGCGATGTTTATCATAGAGATGTGTTATGAATGAAGGCTCTATTCTCATGTAAAGTGAACAGTCTAAGGTGTCGAGTGGTTACTTTTATAGATATCATAAACCACCCGCAGAGCTACGAGAAAAACTTCATTCATCTGACATATTCAGCTCCATTCTCTTTGCACCTTCCTATAAAATAAAACTAATTAATCATAATTGTGTCAAATATATAATAATTTCAATATGACGCGATTTCACAAGTAAATAATGTTGTATTGAAAGTTAGTTAAAAAGTACATAATAGAAAAGCTTAGAATTGAAATAAAAAAATAAAAAGTTGTTTATTTCAAAAGTATTTACTTACAAAATTTTCGTGGCGAAGTCTGCCCAGAAATTAGTCGTAAGATGCTTGTGTTGGGAGTGATTATATTAATAATGTATTACGGAGAATGTGTACTTTTAGCGATTCAAAACAACTTCCTTAAAATCTTGCATTGATGGAAAATTAAGATATATTACGGTAAAAACCTGTAATTCTTAATAGAATAGAAAAATGTCCGATTTTTGTACTTAACATAAATATTTTGTATAATAAAGCTGCTGAAGTTGGCAATGTTGCCGACACAAGACAAATTACCACCAGCATCCACACGTCAATCCTTTTCTGCTGTTTATTGCTTTACGACTGCCGTGGGCAGGTAAGCCGGAACATTGTGCAACAAAAGTGAAAATATCTCGCAGTAAGAGTTAACTATTTATTGTTTTACGCATTACGGGCGCCGGGAGGCTAACTTCAAAGGGTTATTTTTGACATTCCTCCGTAACTTCAATGCTTCAAAAAGAAGAATTGTCTAGCGTTTTATTTCGATCCTAATAAACTTTTCAAAACTTTAAATGATAAAGTTGCGTGGACAATTGAAATTTATTAAATTTTTTTAGGACCCCATTTTTATAGTGATACAAAAAGTTAAGGATACACGGTGCGTAACTAAGGATAATAAAATAACATTAATTGCAAAGATAACTATTCTGTGTTTGGGTATCCCGCGGTACCGGCAATTAGGTGAAATTTTTGTTGTATTGATCTCCTAGTCAAAGATTTTGTATGTATAAAATAAATACACATAATTTTTGTAAACTTAATTTTATTAACTCTGGAACTAACAAATGATATAAGTATCCTATCTAGATTCGAGTAATATGATATTAATATGTATTTATAGCTACAAGCTTAAATTTAGCATAACTATATTATTTTATGACAAGCTATTGCATGAGATACGTACAAGAGGTTTCTCTTATTAATTTTAAATCAACATGTATGTTTTTTACAAGGTACGTTATATTTTTAATCATAACATAGCAATACTGACTAGTTTAGAAGGTCATTAGACAAGGTTTCATCAAAATAACTTATTCAAGGTGACCTCAACAGAAGAAACTGACGTAACGTTTTGAAAATTTATTGAACAAATCGCGTCCAACTAATTCGAGTGACTTTTGGATTCCGAAATCTCTTGTAGCTATCTCTTGTACCTTTATGAATATTGAGTGACTAAATGCTAAATTGAAACTTGCATATAAATATATATTCAATTGGAATGTTAAGAAGCGTAGATAGGTACTTACCTATCTTACACCAAACACCATATTTAAAGTATATATAAATTTATCTTAACGCTATATTTACAAAACTTAACTACACCTATAAGATGGTCGAAAGACTATTTCGTCTATCTATAAATTTACTTTACACATTTTAAATAAACATTGCACAGTCCTTTCCGAGATATGACATCACCCGAAACGCGCATTCTTATACCAAATCTTCATATCGTAGCCAACCTGTTCTCCTACGTTGTCTACAGAAATAATAAATAAAAACATTTAATATAAATTCGTACATACCCAATTCATCGTTGGTTGCGTTATTAATTACTTTAAAACTAACCTGATATAACATCGTGGTTTTTATTTCTTATTTTAGACAAGTTAAAAGTTATTTTAAATAGTAAACCAATATGAATCGCACCAAAAATATTATTAAAATGAAAACTTTTTCTTTTATTAAAATATTCGTATCTATCACTTACCCAAATAAAAGAATTAAACGCGTGCACGTTGTTTATCAAAATCAAAATCAATAGGTCCGTCGGTTGATAATAACTCGATAAGAGTCATAATCATATTGATCGCGTCACTGATGTAACAGCACAATGTGGTTAATCATTGCAAGCTTTGCGTTGGGCGGATTCATGTAAATGGAGTAAAGGAGCTTTCAATATATCTAATTCAATGTAGAAAGGTAATCTTTACACGATGAAAAATTATATTTTCATAAAATTTGTGGACTTTAAATTCGTAATGTAAACATTTTATGGTATATGAATGGGCGTCGGTGTAAAATTACAAAGGACACTTCCGAGAGTCCACTAATATTTAGGCCTATTGGGGCCGCCGTCCGGAGTTAGGTGCGTCCATATCTACTCAAACCCGCACAAAATATTTACACAGTATAAAGGCCAGACGGCTCTTTATCACAAGAACACAACACCCTCACATGGAGTCCGTCAGATGAGACCTAAAGTTAATGAGTTCGCTGGACACCGTGGGCATCTGGGCGGTCACCCGGCGAGGCCAGGCGGCGCCGCGGGCCTACGCCAGCGGATACTGTCACAAGGGTGGCTGCGTGTGGTGGGCGTGATGGTGGTACAACGGCGACTGGTAGTAGTTGTCGGTCGGTGCGTGGCCGTATCCGTAGTTGACGTCGTACATCTTCAGGTCCGCCTTAGTGTCGGCACCTGGCAGCAGCCGCGTGATGCTGAACGGGTGTGGCACGGGTGCATAGCCCGTTGGCTCTTGCTTGAGCTGTGCGTAGTGATCCAGCGATATAGGCGTATGCTCGGGCAGGCAAAGCTCGGGAGCTGCATGCAGTTGCGCCAGCAGCTCGTCGCGCATTTCTTTCTCCTCTCCGCCGCCCACGGCCTTCTCGTGGGAATGTTCGCGTTTCTCGTGCCCGCCATGGTGACCGTGAGGGTGCGTTGCTTTCTGCGCTTGTCTTATTGATTCCTTCTTTTCATCCTTGAAGCGTTTTTGCCGTCGAAGAAAACAGCCATTTTCAAACATGTTGCCACTGTCGGGGTGAAGTGTCCAAAAAGATCCTTTGCCTGGCTTGTCCGGCGTCCGGGGTACTTTGACAAAACAATCGTTGAAGGATAACGAATGCCGGATAGAGTTTTGCCATCGCTGCTGGTTCTGACGATAGAATGGAAATAAGTCCATGATGAACTGATAGATTTCCGAGAGAGTTAGCATTCGCGAAGGATTATTCTGTATGGCCATGGTGATGAGCGATATGTAGGAGTAAGGCGGCTTTGCGTGCGTATACGAGCGGCGGTACGTCTTGTCGTTGCGCGCCCGCTGCAGCGCTGAAGTGGGCGAAGCAGCTTCTTGCTCCCGGGGCAAAGCACCGTAGGGCACCGCGCCGCCGCCGCCCATGCACGACGCCATGGTGCTTGGCGGCGAGTATCCCACGCCAGGTGACCCCATGCAGGATCCGCTCGCCACCATGTTGTTGGAGTACAGGTTCGGGTACGGTTGCGCTGGCATGCAGCCCATCCCGTTGACGTAGGGAGGCGCGAGGCCCGGCGACAGCGTGGACAGCGACGCGGACGTCGGCACGTCGCCGTACGACAGCTTCTGCGAGATCATGGCTAGCGCATCACCCGCGCGTGCACGCCGGCCAGGGGCAAACACTCGCACTGATTGAAAGAGTAAATAGAAGCCGGGGGCTCAGGCTCCCCTCCACGCTCCGTGATGGGCGCCGGGAGGCGGACCCAGCGCGGCGCCGCCCGCCGGCGCGCGCAATTCCTCCCCGCCGCGGCCCCTCGATCGCGCAGCGGCCGACCGCCTCGAATATTACCATGGCTCGGAGAGATAAAAACATGGAATAATCATAAGTGTGTTAACTGGTATGTGTACTTGTGTAGAGCTTTGGATAACGTTCGCGGGAATTATATTCATATAATATGTGAAACGACGCTTCTTTGTCTCTGAAACGGTGCGATTTTATAACGTCTAAGGGATTAAATCTGATCGAATTTCAGTGAAAGGGAAAAGCCGCATTACGAGCGTATCGTGCGTAGCAGGCTGTGGGTCTAACGATTAAAACGGCGTCGCCATCATCTAAGCCTAATTTTGCGCTGCCGTTAACCGAGAACGATGCGCTTATACATTTTTCAAAGGGAAACTTTCATCAATTTAAAACAGCTAAATAACTAGCTTGTTCAAAGTTTTCCTCTTGCTTCGACTATATTTACAGCCATTAACAAGATTTTTTCAAGTAGGTAGGTACAACAGATACAGTGTTGGTAGTAGTTGGATGCGAATCAGAACTATTTAGGCAGATCTTTAAGAAAGTCTAAGTGCACACAGAGATATTTAATCCAAAAGAATTCTTGAAATATTGAGTGCAAATTAACTACTTTCAAAACAAATCACTATCGATCGGCACTCCGAACTTTGGACCTTATAATTATTTGTAAATCAATTAGTGATGTTTGCATTATAATAATGAGCATATTGTATTTTGCACTAGTAACCCTATCTTAATGATCCGAAATGAGAACCTGGTGATTATCACCAGACATTCAATGTAATATTATTAATTATGACAGAAAATATTTTAACTCAATTAAACATAGATTATAAGTAAGTTTACATGATATATATGAGAATAAGATCCATACCTGGCGATATTCTTTTAAATGTCTAAATGCGTTATTTATAAATTCAAAAACACTATTAATAATAATAATCTTCTTTATAAACTTTGTTCTTTAAGATTACTTATAACTTACACAAATTTAAGAGATTTTCTTCAAAATTAATATTTAGGTATTAGGTACCTACGAACTAGATAGATATACGTATTTTAACCTATCAATAATGTTTCTTGCTGTGATTATCTAAACATATTTATTTTATACCACTGGTTTCAAATAAGCAGGATTCTTTTCTAGGGCGAGTGGTCCTTGCAGAGCCACGGATGCGCTGCCAGCCTTTAAGGAAGATGTACGCTCTTGAAGGTGTCCAAGAATTGAATAGGAATTTGGTACATATTTGTAAAACAATTTTAAATAGATAGAATTTTAAATAGTACAATTTTAAGTACTTACAAATTGATTTTATAAAATCTCAATAGGAATGTTTAAATACGTACGTAACGCTTACTCCGGTTAGCTACGCACTTGACACTGGTTTTTTTTTGTATTTATTTACATACCAAATATTTTACTTCAATACTTAATATAGATAATTTTGGGTCTAATTTCTACATCATTTCCTAAACAGGTGAACAAGATGTCTATCCAACCGAAAAATGTATTCCCGCTATTCAAATCTAGCGTAACGTGAATATCTTAACCACTAGGTTCGCTAAAACCGGCATAAGAATAGAGAATACCTACATGTATATAGGCAGTTATTACCAGGGAGCAATGTGGAGTGCAACACGACACCGGAATAGAGCTAATGGACGAGGCTTGTTCCATTCCCCAAGTAACGCGAGATGTATTGCCTGTATGTGCATCTCAGGAATCCGCTTTCAATTATATTAACTGGGAGTGGCTGAAACTCTATATCTTTGTAGGAGGAAAGCTTTGTTTATAGTATTTTTGTTCATATTTCATATTCTATACGTCTACTTTTAGTGTTAAGTTAATAATTTGTCCCGTGGGAGGCCATGCTGAAGCATATTTTGACGCACAGTTAGCTCCTCCGAAGCTCAGTACCATACCATATACCAGTCGTAGTACCACAGCCTCATGGCTTAGCGTCAAACTGTACTTGTACTGTGTTTCGCTGAGTAAAGATATCGGAGATATCGTGGACGAGAGCGACGTTGTTGTATTACCATACCTAGGTGTCTAATCTGTTCCTATTTCCGCCATAGTTACCATTAAAATACGAATAAAAAATATTTAGTAACCTATGCATACCTTGCCAGTCTTATCTTATAGCTTTCAATATTTATTGTATAATTATTATTTTCACATTATTAAATAAATTATTAAGAAAATATGTTTAACGATAAGACACCTGACAGTTACCTGTATTTTGGCCCAACAGAAATATATTTCAAAAGGCACAATCTGTATTATCGTTTTCCCTAAACGAATGAACCAAATACGAAACAATTTCGCTTCATTGATAGTAATATATATTTAATAGAATTAGCGGCATCCCGAATATTTCTAATAGACACATCGATATGGCCGATGAAACGTTTCATGAAAGTTTTTCTTTTTGATTTTAATAATTATGTTTGTCCGTTTGTAGTTAATCACTTCATTATTTTCTTTATGTGATGTTGTTTACATATTTTTAATGCTAATTATTTGTAATTCCGAGATATGGTACAACTTTACTTACATGCAAATTGCTTAAGAGATATCACGTGTTAGCATATTTTACCCGGATGGGTACCTATGCCTCAACGCACAAACGTAAGAGCAACGGAACTTGGAAGTAATGTTTAGTATTTAATACATCTGCAAACCGTAATACATGTGCTGCTGGACATAGGCCTCCCCCTTGGACCTCCGTGAATACCTGTCGGAGGCGAACTGCATCCAGCGCCTTTCAGCGACCTCTATAAGGTCGTCTGTTCATCTAATTTAATATACTTAGGTATACTAGTCAACAATGTCTAAATATAAAAATGGATATTTTTTTTTATTCTATAGCAGACAACGGATCAGATGGGTCTATTATATGGTAAGAGGCCACCGCCGCCTACGGACAACCGCCCCTCACACCCCGTTTTGGTTGTGTTTCCAGCTTTTTACACCGCTTAAGCGACATTCTTAACGGCCTCCGATATCATTACTCACTTAGCGAAGCACATTACAAGTACTGTTTCAAGTACAACTGCAGTTGTACGCTGCGTATTCTGTAAGTCTATAGTATCTTTTCGGACGTGCCAGCCTAATTAATGCGTTATCACATGATTCAGCATGGCTCCCCCACGGGTGTTACAAGACTATAACTGTAATAATAAAAGTATTCTTAATAGGCACTTACGAATTAATTAATTTAGAATAATGTATATTTTTATATCATTAGTGAACTTTGGTCCATCCGTTTAGATTAGGAGGGAGTAATTAGCGTTGTTTACAAGACATCTCGGCTGACTATTGGAGCAATTAAATGTTTCGTTTGCTTTTGATAAATGTAAGTAGGTGAGTTTTGAATCGTCTTATGAATGTTTCCACAGTCAGTGTTCCGCAAACTTTTTGTGTTCAAGAAAATGGAGTTTTAAAAATACACCACAAATAAAAAATAAATCTTATGTAATTATTAATAAATATTTATTTATTAAGTACCATAACAATGAAACAAAAACCTCTCGCTCGAGTACTCTTCAATATTTATATCCAATAATTTTCAAGCCCTTACATATTACTTAACATAAGTTTATAAGAGAACTTTATTTTACGAGACATATATTAACGGCCAAAGTTCCTACACCAGTGTGCAGTAGCAAAATCTTTACGGAACACTGGGATAGACTTATCTTATGATGTTATATTTATATATTTTTATAAAAATCGAATGTAAATCCAGTAGAAAGCTCATGTTATTATGCAGTGAAGGCTATGTTAAGTCGTCCATTACCCATGGACTAGGGTTTTTAAGGGTAAGGTACGCTCTTTTTTGAAGGTTCCAAGTCGTATTGGTTTGGAAATGCCTTTGCTGGTAGCTAATTCTACAGAATGAGAACGCGGCACAAAATATCTTAAAAAACGCTCAGTTGGCTATAATTAAGTATTGCAGTAGATTGATAGTAAAAATAGATAAATGTTGTTTGTCTAGTTTGAGTGATAATTGAAATATTATCTTTGATTTAGTTGACTTTTAATTATAATGAAGCGGCAATTTGGCGCTTAATTTACGTAATGCCATAATCGTCTCTGTCCATCGAGGAATCTGGCATCAAAATAGATTTGGTTGTGTTTATAATTCAACTTTTATTCATTAATAGCAATCAAATGGCTTTTATTATACTAGATATACTTATATTAGATAACACATTTTTTACAAGTTTTCAGAGAACATTCAGCGTGAAATAGTAGTTGTACTTGAAACGGTGTCTCTATTGTATTTTGCTAATTGAGTGAGGCTATCGGAGGCCCTTAAAAATGCCGTTTCAATGGCGCACAAAGACGGCAACACAACAAATGCACGGATTGTGGCGTTTTTGTCCATGGGCGGTGGTGTTCTCTTACCATATAGGAGACCCACCTACTCCGTTGTCCGCTATACTTTAAAAAATAACAACTATGTCGAAGTTTGAAGGCGAAAGAAAGAAATCACTGAGTCTCCAAGACAGGTACATTTAACACGTTTACACCTCAATAAAAGAGAGATAACCACATCCGTCAAAACAGAACAACAAATTGCATTACGACAGACGGGTAAGAAAAGGTAAGCCGAGATTAAGCTTCAGAATCACGTAAACATCACTGACTTTCATTGTATTAAGATTGAGCTGAAAGTAACGTGAGGTTTTCGTTATGAATTATGATGAATAGATGATTCTTTAAAATTCTAACGCATGGCATTTTGCCAAATATTTCTATTTCAATGCGAAATGTTTCTTGCATGAGGAGAACTAATGTGTCGTTAGTTTTTGAATTTAAGCGTGTCCGCGATATCACTTAACTGACAAACATAATTACAATTTAATGATACCTTTACCATTTTTATTTCCACCGTGGGAGAGCCATGCTGAAGCATGCTCTCGCACTAATTGGGCTGGCTCGTCCAAAGTGATACCAAGGGATCACAGAATACTCAGCGTGAAATGGTACGTGTATTGTGTTTCATAGAGTGAGTGAGGATATCGGAGACCATTAAAAGAGCCGCTTGAGCGGCTTAAAAAGCCGTCAACACAACCAAGGCGCGGACTGTGGCGCGGTTGTTCATGGGCTGCGGTGTTCTCTTCCCAGATAGGAGACCCACCTACTGCGTTGTCCGCTATAGCATTAAAAAATTATATATTATTCTTTAAACTTTCACTGTTAGAAAAATACAGTTCTCAAATGCTTAATTGGATGAATTTCCACGCATTGCGATTGAAATCCATTTTTTTAAATTTAATTTTATGATATAGCAGACAACGCAGCAGGTACATATATGGTAAGAGACTCCGCTGCCCATGCACATTTTAAAGTCTTTCGATATCCTCACTCATCCAGCGAAACACAGTAGAAGTAAGTACCTACCATTTCAAGTAGGTACACCTACCATTTTACGCTGAGTATTCTGAGAGCCTGTGGTTTCGGACGAGCCGGCCCAATTTGTGCTTTATCATATGCTTCAATATGGGTCTCCCACAGGTGAAAAGTTAAGTAAAGTATTATTTCAGCGATTATTTTCAGAACAAGGAAATAAGTTCTTGGAAAATATGACCAAGCTTAAGTTATACCAAGTTTATTATAAAGACGAATTTGTAGTTATTTAAATGATGAAATATGTATGGACGCTTCTTAACTACCGCCGAAGGTAAACTGGTTTGCGGTTACTAAGTGAACCGCTCTGTAAATTAATGCTAAGTAAACTTCACTTTACCATTTCAAATTAACTTAAGTGAAAAACGACCCACGTATGTACTTTTCTCGAAAAGCTGTACTTTTAAAAAGTGTATTTATTAGTATTAGATTAAACTTAGCACTCTTTGTCGCGTGGGCAATAAAAATTTTGAATCATAAAAACTGATAGAAGTTTATTTGTTACCAAAGCATTTGAAAATTGGAAGTAAATAATCTGAACAACATAATTTGACTCTTTACAAAATTTACATTCAGTGTACTTTAAATTATTACAATGGTAATATATTATACAGAAATATAAAGACAAGTTCCATCGATATTTGATTCTTAAATTCATGGCGTAGCTCAATCACTACACATTCGTATTTGATAAAACATAATTCAACGTGCTTACAACTAGTTAATATTCCATCTTCTTCGACATTAGTAACTATGAGAACCTCACAAAACAAATCTATTAAGTTTATTGCTAAAAAGCTGACGGGTTTTCTTAACGTCGTGGGTGGTCCCATCATGCCACTTAGCATGTCATACAAAAAATACTTTCAAAAATATGAAAATATCACATCGTAGTATGAGTAGGTATTATATGGATAAGTTCAAAACCGAACCTTTAGGCTTTTATAGTAAATTAAAAACAAAAAAATATCAACTTCCTTTCGAATTTTAGGTAACTACGTATGTAAGTATTCGTAGCCCAAAAATTAAGCTACAGTAATTCCGTAACTTACGATACTTCCGATAACATACCTTTATGCTATATTTTATTGTGTCAGATAAAGCCTAAATATTCACAGATTGCATCTGTACAGAATAGAAATCAAACAAAAATACTTAATAGACTATAAAATATTTTATATTACGTAGACGAGTTAAGTCAAGTATTAGTTATAATTGTAAATCTAATGATTTTTGTCAACCGTGAATTTTCTCGGCACTTAAATGTTTTCCTGTTTGCATGGGAAAATACATATTGACTATACTATTTATGGATTTTATTAATGTGTTTCTGTTACCTTCAGTTTTAGTGTTTGTACATTATGATTACCTATATAATATTTTATAATAATACTTAAATATTTATAATATTACTAATTAATAAACGTTTATTAAATTAAAGTTTAAGAATAAATTTTAAATTTAATTTTAATTTTGTGCGCAACCAGTAATTATACCTATAAGTTCATCATCATTTCAGCCGCAAGACGTCCACTGCTCGACATAGGCCTCTCTCTTGGACTTTCATGAATACCTGTCAGAGGCGACCTGCATCCAGCGTCTTCCGGCGACCTTTATAAGGTCGTCTGTCCACCTTATGGGTGGACGTCTGCGTTTGCCGGTCTGTGGTCTCCACTCTACGCCGATCCGCTCTACGTGCTACCTATAAGTTATTTTTGTCTAATTTCCTGTATTTTAAACATGTGTATATTTTTTAAAAGATTTATTTAAACTAAAATTCATAGATAATATTTAAAATATAATTTAATATATACCTACCTAAGCAAAAATATTTTTTTTGTTTGAAAGTCTAAATATTTTAATACTATTCATTACATTTATTTTAAATCATGAGGATGTTTTATCCAATAAGTGAATGCCTTTAAAATTTATGTCGTTCTAAATCTTTGATGTCACATCCTTTCTATCCCAACGTCTAATGTTTTCCTAGGTCAGGTAAGGTGCGCCTGCGCACAGGTAATGAAAGCTTCCCTTGAGAGCTTGTTTCCTTAACTTTTTCAGACGATAATGAAATAGCATTTCTGATACGTGACTCTAGTAAGGGTAAAAAATATTTTGTCAGTTTATTACTATATGTGTGTTATCCGTTTTTTTGCAATTGAAGATCTTTGGCAAGGCGGACAAGTAGGTATTATATGTATAGGTATCTACTAATAATAAAAACTTAATATCCAAATGTTATTATTAAGGCATTTAATAAATTTTATTAATTTAGGTAGTTTGAATCGCGCACCACCACTCTATGGAAACAGCCGCCAGCAGAGGTATTTCCAGACCAATACGACTTCGGGACCTTCAAGAACAGAGTGTACCTATTCCTTAAAGGCTGGCAACGCACCCGCGGCTCTACAAGAGCTAGGGCTTTCCATGGATAGAGAAACATTAACCTCGGTAAGCTTATTTGCCACCATTTCCATTAAAAACTATTTTTAATAGTTTTATGGTATACAATATTATATATATTTGCCTATATAATTTAAAATATATTACATAATAAAAATTTCATATAGAAGATTCTAATCAAAACAATTTTTATTTGTCATTTGGTATCGGGTTGAAGTTACCTTAAATTAAATACATTAGTTTACCGTATAAAAAAATTTAATCATTCATTTTAAAACAATAATGTCCAACTTAATTTTTATTTTTATCAGGAAATGTTTCGGATACACAACTCAATGCAAATAGCGATACTTCTTCAAGCATCCTCCCACGCGACTAGCGGTGGCCGGGGACCCTCTTTCTAGTCACAATAGAATCACCAGCGTGTACGTACTTAAAAAACAATTAAACTTATGCCACAGACCTGAATACTTTGCTTGGATTACATGCCGCAAAAGAAACGATATTATTTGAATTTATCAAAAAGATGAGAGACTTTTTAGACTCTAGATATGCTGACGCACTCCTTAGGCCGGCTCGTACGAAGTGATACCACAGGCTCACAGCAGACTCAGCGTGAAATGGTAGCTGTACTTGAAACGAGCTTCTTTTGTGTTTTAGTGAGTGACTTAGGGTATCGGATGCCCTTAAGAATGCCGATTAAGCGGCGTAAAAAAACTGAATGTGGCGCGGTTGTCCATGGGCGGCGGTGTTCTCTTATCATATAGAAGACCAACCTGCTCCATTGTCGGCTATAGCATTATAGATCTATTTCTTATAAATAACCACTTGTAAGGTACATGGGGTTATATTTTAAAACTCTTGGTCTTACCGCATCGTTTGTATTTATTATTGATTTTTTACATTACGTATCCTTCGAAATAATAGTTCCTATTCATATAAATTTAGGGTAAAGAAATTTTTTATGTATATTCATAAACATTGATTGATATTAAAATTTAATAAATATATTTAATTAAATTAGACATTTATTTAAATCTTGAAATTATGACACATATGAAATTATGATAATACAAGGAAATATTATTCTTTGAAGTAGAGAATAATATTTTTATTTTTACTTTTAAATCTTTGTATTCTCACGTTTAAGCCTTCTTCGTATAATACCAAAATTGAACTAGGTATAAAAATAAGAAGTTCAATTATGATGTTTTACTTTGCACCATACAAGCCAGAGTTAAATGTCCAATTCGCGACCACGCGAAACGTTATGGGCAAAGTAATCCCGGGCAAGTGGCCGCCTCAGGGGATTCCTGGGAACTTTATTATGCCTAATTCCCTCGTATTGGTGGCTTAAGTCTGTATCGGGGTAGATCGGAATATTTAGCAGTCGTAATGCTGAATTAATTTGCGGTTCGAGGGATATAGTTAATCCACTGTTCTGTGGCTCGGGGCGTATTATGTTTTATAAGCAATAAAATCATGAAGAGGCAATTTAGTCCTCGGAGGGAAAATTTCCTCACAATATAAGTTGTTGCGGTATAAAATAAGTCGCTCGTAGTCTCGAAAGCCTCTTAATTTATTTTAAGGAAATATGAACATTGGACATACCCAACAGGATATTGGGTGAAAATGTAATATGAAACATATTATATGCTAACATTTTGTAGAAAAAATACACAAACAAATTTAGGATAAAATAGAAGTTAAATGTCTTAAATGTGAGGCGGGGGGTGCATCTGATCAATGCGGTAACTAGTCAAGTATACGGTAGCCATGGCGGCCGTTAAGTGGCTCTTGCAGTAAAACCATCATAAAGTCGCGTCTTGCTCTAACTGGAACTGTTATGCGATCAAGTTTTTCCAAATATTAATTATATTTTGTTTAGGGAGTTATGCTATTTCTTATTTTGAGTTTTTTGAAGGCAAGCAGTTTATTTATTAAAAAACCTTTTTGACTCAAATATATGGATATAATGAATAAATATGAATTACCACCACTGTGGAACCAGTTACCTTCAGAGGTATTTCATAACAATAAAGACTTGGGGATCATCAAAATAAAGCGTAGGTACCTATTCTTTAAAGGCTATGGAATAGATGCAGCTGAGACTAGGGATGCCCATTGGACCACTTAGTCTAGATCATACTTCTGCTCGCTTAGCACCTGAGTTTTATTTAATTAAAAAAAATATATAAAAAAATCTTAACAATGAAATAAAATTTAGTAAAAGCTCTTAATAACTGGCTATACGAAAGCTCTACCACTCATTACCTTTAGTGGTTATTTTATTTTTAAAATTGAACTGATTTAAGGTTGTTTACATAATAATATTAATTGCATCGCATCCGAGGCTTTGCAATCCATGGGCAGAGAATCACTTATCCTAGATGAGCTCGTTTGCCACAGTTTCCATAAAGGAAATATAAAATGATAATATCGTGGCAGCTCTAGTCATTTTTCTATGCGCCTGTACCGGACCACCCGAGTACCTACTAGTATCCTTCAACTATTCACTAGTTTTGAGCTTTGGTTTTTTCTTTAAAACGCATCGCATTTTACCACCATTACCGCACCATTGTATAACAATTTATAAATAAATACCCACTTTAAATGAATTAAATAAATTTTACTCGGTATATAAAGATTTCTCTTACCACGGGCAACGATACCACGGGCTCACGCAATACTAGCGTGAAAAAGTTCTTGTACTGTATTTCGCTGCGTGAGGATACCGCAGGACCGTTCAGTTTAACTGTAACGCGTTGTCTAAAGAAGGCGCTGATCTCTTACTACCAAGGATACCCACGTGATCCATTATCAACATTACATTAAAAAAAGAACTCTGATACCAAGTGCTGAGTTGGTAGCTGTGGTAAGCTGGCTGCTAAAGGAGCTAGAATATTTTATGCAAATATTTTACGTAGATGCAATCTTTATCAATTCTCTAACTATCCTACACCTCGCTGATAAAATTACCACAATATTAGTTTATAATGATAGCTTATAACATTTTTTTAAAATTATTTATTTCTCATAAGACATTACAGCATATTTCTCTAAAGGTTTATGTCTTGCTTTTTTTTATTCTATAGCGGACAATGGAGCAGGTAGGTCTCCTATATGGTCAGACCACCGCCGCCCATGAACAACCGCGCCACAGTCCGTGCATTGGTTGTGTTGCCGGCCTTTTACGCCGCCTAAGCGGCAATTTTAAGGGCCTACGATATCCTCACTCACTCTGCGAAACACAGTACAAGTACCGTTTCATGCTGGATATTTTGTGAGCCCGTGGTATCACTTCGGACGAAACGGCCCAATTAGTGCATCAGCTTATGCTTCAGCATGGCTCTCTCACGGGTGAAACTGCTTTCAATGTTTTAATTCATTTACTCCGTACGAAGTCATGATATTCTGTTTGTTTATTGTTCACCAAGAACTATATCTATCATGCACAAGAAGAAATGTTAAATTTGTGTTTATTTGGTCAATTAAATGAGAGCGAAACAAACAATGCGTGTGTGGTCGACACCTCGCCGCAAACTAAACTCTTCTACGTCACGTACGCTTGTGATTTCTGAAGATATTTTGTTAGATCTATAACAATATTTTACTTGATAATTGTTTATAGTCATGCAATTTACCTTATTATTTCCTGTACCTGTACCTGTTATTGTTCAAATATTACGAGAACCTCGTAGCTTAATGGTTTTAAAGTTTACCATGAAGCGAGAGGTATCGGGTTCGAATCCCAGTCCGGACAATTATAATTTAATTAATAATTTATTCGATCTCTGGAAGGCTTGACAAGTTGACAGTAGCCGGACAAGTGTCTTAATATTTTCGCAAAAGTGGGAGAACCATGCTAAAGCTTATGCAGACGCACTAATTGTGCCGGCGCGTCTGAAGTGACACTACGGGCTCACAGAATACTCAGCATGTAACGGTACTTGTCCTATGTTTCATAGTGTGACTGAGGATATCGGAAGCCCTTAAAACTGCCGTTTAAGCGACATAAAAAGTTGGCAACACAATTTATGCGTGGACTGTGGCGCGGTTGTTCATGGGCGGCTGTGTTCTCTTACCTTATAGGAGACCCACCTGCTCCGTTGTCCGATATAGAAAAAATAAAAAAAACTGAAGCGGTCAATTTAATAATAATAATTAATAATAATATTATCAAATATAACTACTAAGAGTTTTTCTTAAGGCGAATCTTCGAGGTGTCTATTCATGACACGACACTCGTTGCAACCATTTCTGCTCATATTAGAAAAACAAATCATCTGGAGTACGGAGAAAGTAATACATCATAATCATAATTAATTAAATCCAAATAAAAAATACAAAAACGCGTGTCTATTCCGTGCGTCCACTTCAAAGGATACGGTTGACCAACTTCACCCGATACTCTCGCCATTATTTCATGTGCAATAAGGTTTAAGTTGTGATAGAGGCAAATTTAGTTCTAGTAAGGAACAATACGCGAATCTAAAATAACCGTAGGGTCACACGCTGTGTAATTGAACTGCGATTTATTTGTATTGGGGACTTGGATAATGAACTAGTGATTAAATTGAAGAGGCTGAATTAATACATTTCCCATGAAAAATCCTATTTAATTTTAGTACTTGTACTGTGTTCACTCGGCCATTAAAAAACTTTCAAAATACCTACAAAGATGTAAACGTAGAATCCGCAGATGGAAGCCGTTATATTAAAATAACTTATGATATCAAGACAAGAAATTAAACTAAATCTGATTTAAAATAATGTAGGTACATATCATCTTTTCAATACATTGTAACTATTTAAAGACAGCTGAAATATTTAGTTAGAAAAATATATTGTCACATTTGTGATAAGAGTTGTAAAACTTCAGCCTTTCACCAATGGGAGAGCCATGCAGAAGCATATTATGCTTACGCACTAATTTGGCCGGCTCGTCCGAAGTGATATCACGGTCTCACAGAATACTCAGCGTGAAATGGTAGTTGTACCTACCTACTTGAAGCGGTGCTTCTATTGTGTTTCGCTGAGTGAGTGAGGAGGCGTAAGAAGCCGATAACATAACCAATGCCCGGACTATGGCTCGGTTGTTCATGGGCGGCGGTGTTTTTTTACCATATAGGAAACCGACCTGCTCCGTTGTCCGCTATACCATAAAAAATGGATACCCAAATGTTTGAACTTCCACAACAATTATTCTAAAGGTTAATATGAATTGTTCAAATCTTGATGTTACTCAAGCTGCAAATTTGGCCATTGATTTGTGAAAGTGTCCGTTACAATTATAACGAGCCACCTGGCAACACTGTGCATAACGCTCATCCGATTAATGCCCTACCTGGCCCTCCCAGCTCCCACGCAACCCTACGTTAAAATAATACTTGTAAAAATATAATTATAATCATATTCGCCGCACACGTCCGACTTCCGCTAGCATCAGCATATTTTATTAGGAGGGTAGAGCTGGGTGTCATTCTGACGTGAGCTTTTTAGTATTGCAAGTATTAATATGTAATTTGTCGGGATGCGTTTTGTGATAAGCGGTGTGGGGCTGTTTGATTGATGAAATAAGCGTGCACGGACCGATAGGTGCTGTTTAAGTGAGCTTAAATGATAATGACATCATAGTATGCCTGAATCGCTTAATCTTTAAGCTAAAAATTCTTGATAGAGCTTTTTAACAGTTTTTATCTGATTTGTATATAAACATGTATCTAAGAGAAGAGATCTTTCAACTTGTCAATATTTTGAGAATCTCGTAGGTTAATAAGTCTACCATGAAGCGAGAGATATCGGTTCAAATCCCTGTCCAGAAAATTATATATTATAATTTAATTTATAATTTATTCGGCCATTGAAAGGGCTTGACAGTGCCGAGCGAATGTCTTAATACTGTTGAAACCCTTGGCGAGCCATGTTGAAGCATATGCTGACGCACAAATTGGGCCGGCTCGTCCGAAGTGATACCATGTGCTCACAGAAGTGCTCCTTCAAATGCCGCTTTAGCGGTGTAAAAAGCCGACAACAAAACCAATGCGGGGACTGTGGCGCGGCGGTGTTCTCTTACCATATAGCAGACCCGCCTGTTCCGTTGTCCGCTATACCATACAAAACCGTTGATAGTTTTATAACTTCAAAATAAATATAAACTATATATATTGATATAAAAATATTCTCTTGAAATAGCAACAAAGCAATCCTAGTTCATTTTGACTATAACATTGTTCACGAGCACATGACTCTGCAATAATGTAAAATGATGCATCCGTTTTATCATTAAATTAAATTCAGACATCATATAGTCGCGCCCCCATTCATAGTTCAACCACTTTCCACGCAGGTAGAGCTTAATCAAATTACACAAATTGCAATATACAATATTCATTAGGCTAGGGATTGCAACCATTCGATAATTTGTACTATGATATTATAAAAAAATGTTTTTATATAAAAGTAACCATTTCTATGAAAATTGTCTGAAAGAGTAGAATACGTAAGTTATAAGTAAATATTCAGTTTCATGTTTTTTATACGATAACATAATGTATGTGCGCAAGCATCTTAATAAATTCAAATAAAATAGCAATCACTATAATTTTAATACTAGGATTAAGGATGAAATAGTTTTTTTTGGGGAACAGTGTTCGTTTATATAATAAAATCAGAAAGAAAGTTTAACATAAACCAATACAAAATAGACAAAGCTGCATGGAAACTTCTGCACAAGCACCAACTGGTACCTTTTAAAATAGCAAACATAACTAAACCAACTTTTGTAAATTTGGCGATAAATAAAAAATAAAACTTTCTTTCTTGTTGTTACTAATAATTAAAAATCAAATGCAAGAGTCTTTCATTTGTCTGTAATTGAATTTAATGTTTATGACCTTCTCAAATTCATATAGCTGTAGAGAATTCAAATTCGACAAATTTGTCGACACACAGCAATCACTTAGAAATCGGCCATGATTAATTCATGTACAGTAATGAGGTAGAGTTTTTCACCGCGACTCGTCTCTATCATACATTGATTTGCGCCCAAATTGTCGCGTTGCGGTCGCGTTAATATTTTATAAGCCTGACCATACGCGTAATTGGTTTAAAATATTGCATATGCATACCTAAGTAGAAAAAATATACTGATAACAATTCCGTAGCTATGACTTTTTTTAATAACAAAAAATTGCATGTCCATCAGACGAGATATCAATGCGAGGAACGAAGTTAGGCACCAGGTGAAGATGAATTTAACCATTCAAACCGCTCAAAGGTCATGACTTTATCTATCAACATGAATGTTGTGTGTAGAAGTATTGTGATATCACAAAGGTATATATATTAAAAAGGTAGGTATACATATGAGAGCCTCGTAGCATACCTAATGGTTTTAAAGTGTATCGTGAAGAGAGAGATATCGAATTCGAATCCCAGTCCAGGCAATTATAATTTAATTTATAAATTATTCAGTCTCTGGAAGGGCTTAACAGTGGCCGGGCAAGTGTCCTAATATTGTCGCACCCGTGGGAGATCCACGCTGAAATACTAATTGGGGCGGCTCGTCCAAAGTGATACCACGGGCTCACAGAATACTCAGCGACAAACGGTACTTGTACCGTGTTTCGTGAGTGAGTGAGGATATCGGAATCCCTTAAAAGTGCCGCTAAGTGGTGTAAAAAGCCGAAAACACAACCAATGCGCGGACTGTGGCGCGGTTGTTCATTGGCGGCGGTGTTCTCTTACCATATAGAAGACTTACCTGATCCGTTGTCCGCTATAGAATAAAAAATATATAAAATGCACCCATAAGATCATTCACAATAAGTGTCTTTTAGATTTAGCAACACTATACAGACAAGATGGAACAAACTGATTTGATTTATAAGCATGATGCAAGAAGCTTGCAGGAGGTTTTTCAATTCGGTCGATGACAACTATTATAGAAATAGCAATACAATTAGCAGCTTCAATTTGCACTTAGCATGAATCACTGATTAGCAAACGACCAACTTGACAAGTTTCCCAGACCAGTGAGGACACGGAAGTTCCCATCCGCGAGATGGGGCCACGTGACCGCCACGGGCAGCCGCGTGACCACGCGCCCTTTCGCTGTTTTTATTGAAAACGCTCAAAAATAATGGAGACAATACCCCTCTGTTGAACCCGACTAAATTACACCCGCAATGTTAGGGTTAAACTCAATTGAACCTCATTAGAAAAGAACAAAATAAATTCTCTCTATCTCCATGAGCTACTACTCTCCACATAGTTACAATTATCTTTAAATGTAGTTAATATAAGAATAATTTCTATTCATAAATTCAATAAATTAAGTTTCTGATGTTTATACTTATATTTGCTTCTATATTTCGTCTATATTATTTGTGATGCAACTAAACAATATTTTTTAGTCAAAAACGAGGAAAGAGTGATTAAAAAAAGATATTGTAATCATTAGATATCATTTATTAAAGCAAATTGTAAACATTTCAAATAAAAATTAGTGAGTATTAAATCAGCAAAACGTGTCAAATTAAATGGGATAATCAACTTTAAATTATTATAATAAATAAGGCATAAATGAAATAACAGAGCGGTAAATAAAGAGAATGGCACAAATTTAACAACAGACAATTATTCGGGCGGACAATATTTTCATGTAAGGCACCAACTTTTTAATTCTAAACGTGAAAAAAATTATTCATGATCTAAACACGAATTGTCAAAGAGTAGCAGGTACAGGCAAATTACACAATAAGCCAAACTTTGTCGCATATGCTGTATGCATTATTCCAATATAATATACGTATGGAACAATAAAAATTTAATAATTGTTCTTAATAAATATTGCTCATATGATCAGGTATATATACAAATATCGGAAAATATAATGAAAGTAAAACTTCCAAAACATACATAATACCCAGCGTAAATTCCGTAATTCAACAGACTATGGCGTAGCACCTTGTATCATGTCGGACATACATGAAAAAAAAAGAACATGACACTGAATATAATACATACGTACAGAGCATAACGTTTTAGCGGCTGAATTTTGGCACTGCTTGAATTATGCGTGATGCGCACTTTTGTCTTATTGCAGCGAACGAATCTCGCATCGGTGGTGGCCATTTGTGCAGCATAAGAAAGTTAAGTACCTAATTTGAGCATTATATATATTTGATAATTCGTGTTCGTTGATACTAATCTAAAACCTAGTTGAATTACGTCTACATTATCAACTACATGATTTGGTATGTCACTTATATATTAAAATAAATAAAACGTTTAGTCTCAAGATTTTTTTTCGGTGGTTAGTGTATTAGTAATAAAATATGGGATCGCAGAGGATAGTCAAAAAATGGTAATTCTTATTAGTGCCGTATAAATTCAGCTAAGTATACAGTTTTATAATTGAACTATGCTAAACGTGATTATTAAAATAGGAACGATTATATTGCTTCATTGATAATTCAAATTCCTAGGAGTATCTATTAGTCTTGACATTTGAGCCAATTTTGATGTACCTACTCGTGGCTGAACAAATAGTAATTTAATTTTGTCAAAATTTTCGTTATACAACATACAGAACAGAATAGTTTAATGACATCACTAATAAATGGAAGAATTCCACTACTGTCAAACTTAAGTTTGTAGTACTTACATCATAATTGACATTATTGCCTATATCACTACTAGAGAGCGCTCTTCTTCATTGATTTGAGCCTCATTACTAAAAATTAATATAATACATACCGTCTAGTTTGCTACGCATTATTCAATTCACATTTATTGTTTCATAAATTCCCAAATGTTATTTACTATATTAGAAAAAAGCGAAACTACTACATTAGTTACATTAGAAATTTTAAATTTTGGGTGTTGTGTATGTATAATATTCTGTGATTAGTACCTAAGTACTTTGACGGAACCGAAAACCAAACTCTGCTCTGAGATAAACTATAAAAAATAACATTAATGAAGCCTCTTTGAATATAATAAATACAATTTCAAACATACAACCACTAAGAATAATATTCTTACTACAGTCACAATCAAATCACTACCTACAGTCAGAGGCGAGATATGGTACAGGCATCAGTTCAATCAAAAATAAATAGAAACCATAGTGGTTAATAGAGTTTCTCACAGATTGTATCACTATCACATTGAAAAACAGGCCGTATTATTGTATCGTACTAACCAATATGACGTAAGCGTGACGTAAAGAGGCAATCAATCAATTATCACTTTGGGAACGCGAACGGTTGTGAAAAAAACATAAAGCTATAAATTCCGAACAAAAGATTTTTTTTTTTCGAAACCTTTTCGCTAAATCATAACGGCGACATATAATTGAAACAAAAATCCCACTCAAACTGATTAACGTACAATGTAACAAAGAAAACGTAAAACGAAACGCGAACAATTGAGTAGCGCAAAGAACTTTAAAAATATAGAAACACCGAAATTGAACGATACATTATGTCCAGATATTTTGACAGATGTAGAGCTATATGACGTTCTCAATGAAACTGAGGGCTTAAGAAAACATTGGCAAAGGTCACACCGGCATTGCAAACAAAAGTCAAGGTGTCAAAGGCAATTGCTTGAAAATTGCAAATATCAACATTCCGTGCGTCGTCCATATACCTACTTATTCACTATAGTCCGAGAGGTTGGCAATTATAAATACCATCTCAAACAATCTTCGTCATTTTCCTATCACGCAAAAAGTATACTCAAAAAAGTTTCATTGTATAGGTTAAGTATACACAAGTTTACATCTCCGTATCTACATTTTATGCTACGTATGGTTAAACGTTTTACGTAAATACAATAAACAATATACATGAAGTAGCTATGTAGGAATTTAAGTCATTAGCGATACACCTTAAAAGCATCCTGTTTTCGTATAAGTTTTATTATTAGGCACCCGGTTCGTTTGGCTCTTAAGCTATGTACATAATGTCTTAACAAATAGCATTGTAGGCAGATAAATTACTCAAACGATGTGTTAAAATTTACGCAATAGTAACATTCAATTAGGCTACGTAGATCATACATCTGTGTCAAGAATAATTCGAACAAAATTAGCCTCTAAAATTTGACAATATAGCCTATGCTGATTTAAAAAAGGGCAGTCGCGGGTTAAATCTAGTTTTTCATACTTTAAGTTCGCGTTCCCAAACGCAATGATGGAAATGTAATGATAATGTCATTATTAATCTATCACACTTCCCACCTTTCTTCTAAAACACCGGTATACAAATGTGTCAAAACAATATTTCCTTTTTTTTAATAACAATTCTTAACGTTGTATCTATTCTTTTCAAAGACAAAAAGACAATAGATAACTATCCATATTTATAGACATTATATCGACAAATAATAAGAAATCGACATACTTACTTATACAAGTTTTTCAAATTTAATCGTAATTTCAAAACATTTAGCACATTAATTAAAACCTTTATAAGTAAGAGGATTAAAAACATTCTTTAGTTACGCAGTTTTACACTCAACTATTTTATATTTTAAAATACGAATGATCAATTTAAGTACCTCTATATTAAGGTGTTATTTCGTTTTTATACAATCAGTAATCACATATCTAATAGAAATATATTTTCTTAATGGTCATTTTAGCGAGCGTGATAGTTTGTTGTTAATAATTTAGATTACAAAGTACTGTAGCTAAAACATATTCATCAAGTTTTATCTAGTAATAATAGCACATAAAGCATTATTCATATATTATTTCTTGTTCAAGAAAAGTCTATAATATGCAGATTGAATTAAATCAGCGGCAATATTGACGGCAAGATGGCCTAGTTCCATTCGCTACAAGTCCGTAACGGGCCCGCATATGAAAGTTGAATTGACGCTGGTCCGTCGCACGCGCATCTCATCCTGATCGCTGGATATCGACTCGGGACCATTCATTATGCCGTTGCATTTTGACCGCAACTGTGTGATAATACGCTCTAGTCTGGAAGTGAGGTTAGCCTTGAAAATACAGTAAAGATATCTCAGTAAGGTGCAGTGCAAAAGAAATAAAAAAAGCATGCGGTTAAGATATTATATTCGTATTAAGCTTTGTGAAATAGAGTTTCGGAATCCGACTTCTACACGGTCCACACATTGTAAAAAGAATTTTACAGTATTGACAATGAGTAGCATATAGTCACAGTTCCGTTTCTCTTCGCTATCAGCCAGAACTGTCTTGTGTAATCCACTAAAATCGACTCATATTGAAAACGAATAGATTTCTAATATAAATTATCTGGCTGTAATAATACACATTTAATAATTGAAAGGTATTTACATATGTATATATAAAAGATATAGCTAGCAACACAGAATATAAAAGCAGAACACGGAATATTAAATAACCAAAAATTTGAGATGCGAAGTGTAAGTGATACCTATATAATTTTGTATAAGTCCTTAAGGAAGTCCTACTTTAAGTTACAAATAATAGTAATAATTTTAAAACTATCGAAACTTGATTTAAATGTCAAAGAATAACTTTTTGTTTGTTTTAAGATTTATATGTTTTTTTAAATTGCACGGTGCATTGAATACTTAATGTGAATACTTAATGTTGCAACAACGTTTAAAGATTCACTAAAATCAGTTTAGTAGTTTTCGAAACACCGATACAATTTCATATCTATCGTATGTGATATGTACATAATTCGAATACTCACTTGAAAACACGTTCGTCGGCGTTTTGCTTCGCTTTGCGCAGCTCTGCGACTTCTTTGCGCAGACGCACCTGTTCGCACTCATCTTCCGAAGTGCCGTTTGAAATTCTATTGTCAGTCTCCAATCTGAGACAATTTCACCATTAAATACAAATATAATAAATAGCTCGATTGTTCTATTGTATGAAATAGCAAAATGTGATAACTGATAATTGCCATTATAAACGTAGTTACCCTACTCAAATAGTAGGTAAGTAGGCGCCGAATTAGCAAGCTAAAGAGGCATTGGGCATGCCACATTGCACGCCGAGTAGATGACCGATGGGGCCGAAATGTGCTAGTGGAGGCGACAGACTAGCAAGCGCAGCGTAGGACTTCCATCCACAAGTTGGACAGATGACCTTATAAATGCCACCGGATGACGCTGGATGCAGGTCGCCTCCGCCAGGTATGCAAGGCGGTCCAAAGGAAAGTCCTATGTCCAGCAGTGGACGTGCTACGGCTGAAATGATGATGACCTACTCAAATTCCTTTTAAATCAATTTGGTGTTTTATTTTTAAATTTCTGTTATATACGGTTCGTAGGTTCTTTTTTGGTGCTATAAATGGAAATTATCAAACACATAATCACTCAAGTTAATCGTATTTTAAACAGAATTATATTACATATATTATATTTCGAATCGTTAGATTCTTTGTACTAAAATTGAGGTGTTTAGTAAAATAGCAAATTTGTATATTTGGAACGGTGTGTGTGTATATTATTCCATCAATTACCCATTAGCCAGCCTGAGGTGTCTCAGTTCGTCTTCCAATTTGTTAATACGCTCCATCATGCATCGTTTGTCCGCTTCCGACGACCGCAGGCAGGCCTGCAAGCAACATAAGTTTACAAACAACCTAACTTCATATGTGTACTCGCGCTATGATTACTTAGAAAGTTTATTGCTACGATATAGTTTTAAATAGTTTCCTGGCTTGTAGTCTAATCGAGATTCTGTAGCTTCACATCGTTTCGGTACAATCAAGGTTTCATCATCATCAGCCTATTCAAGTCCACTGATGGACATAGGCCTCCCCCAAAGACGCCCACCTGTTGCGATCTTGCGCGATCTGGATCCAGCGGTTGCCCGCGACCTTCGTGAGATCGTCTTTCCATCGTGTGGCGGGACGTCCATCAAGGTTTAATCTTTTTTAAAATCCAACTTAAATAAGTAATAATAATTATTATTATTTCAGCAAGATAGCAAAGATTACCTAATGGAGGCAAAAATAAATTCATAAAACCAATTATACTAACATGTATCCTTACGCTATATAGAGCAAGGCATTGTAGTGTAGACTTTAGCCATCACTTATTATTAACGATTTGTAAGTAGAACCAAGTTACAGCATCCGCAGTCATGAATGCAAAGCCGTTATTTCAACTAATATATTCGCGAACACGAAATACCGACCATGCACTAACCTATCACATTTCACTTGAACAGCAATTTTCCTACAAAACACTTCCAGTACAACATCTACTTAATTGAGTAATTTAGCAAAGTGATATTTTTAAAAGTGGAATTTAAAGAAACACCACCATAAGACTTCCAGGAACGAAAATGTACATTCTACAAAAATGAAAGAAAAATACGTTCTACAAAGAAATTTCTCAAAAGAAAGGTACAATCTACAGGGACAACAAATGGATCAAACTTTAATAACGGGTTTATTCAGATAAAACGACAGGGTGCCCACCCAACGTTCCTACTACGTAAAACATAATTAATGGAAGAATATAAAGCACATAACATCATAACATAGCATCACTCCAAGCGAGTCACGTCCGTTAGTGAAATTGTCCTTCTCGACGAAAGCTTGTTCTCAGACTATTAATTACTTTACGTGTACGCGAAAGTTAAGTCAACTGACAATTATATTCCGTTTATGAACATGTTAATGTATTTACATTTCTTAACTTGCAACATTATAATACGCACCACGGCAGGACAGGTAGGTAAATATAATGTGAAAACTACTAGGTTTCGTAACATTATATACCTACTTACTATTAATATGTAACTTCGACGAGAGCCTCGTAGCTTAATGGTTTTAAATGTGTACCATGAAGCGAGAGGTGTCGGGTTCGAATCCCGGTCCGGAAAATTATAATTTGTTCGGTCTCTGGAAGGGATTGACAGTGGCCGGTGTGGCGAGTGTTTTAGTACTGTCGCACCCGTGGTAGAGCCATGCTGAAGCATATGCTGACGCACAAATTGGGCCGGTTCGTCCGAAGTGATACCACTGGCTCACAGAAGACTCAGCGTGAAACGGTAGATATTTGTCGCTAAAGCGTCGTAAAAAGCCGGCAACACAACGTTTGCGCGGACTGTGGCGCGGTTATTCACGGGTGGTGGTGTTCTCTTACCATATTGGATACTACCTGCTCCGTTATCCGCGATAGAATAAAAAAACCTCAGTTCTAAAACAGCGGGTACATATTTTCAAAAGAGTAGCATAGACCGCATCGCCTATCAGATAGCATGGCAGTGAAAAATTAAGTAAATCATTACTTGAATCATTCCATTTAAAGAAACTTTACCAACTTATTATGTACCTAGTATAGTAATTTTTATCTGTATTACAATTTAAACTGAGTTAAATAGAGTCATTTTTCTCGGTTTTACTTATCGAAATCTCTTTTATTACCAATTTACAATATTTGATATTATTGTTGGCATTGCCTACAAAGTGGCTAAAGCGAAAAAATCGTATACCTATAGTCATAAAAAGTTTTCACTGGTTATTTCATTTGTAAAAAGGCCTACTTTTACTTACGTATCATTTACGTCCTATTGTAATTGTTGAATCAGAGATAACCAGGAAACGCATACCGGTTTCTTTTGAAATGAACTTAACAAGTTATCCGGAGGGTCACTTAGCGGGCGTACCGGGTGCTAAGCGAGTTACCTACGCGTTTTTGCACGTCAATTAACCTATTACGCCCGTTGCGCCCGGCTCGCTAACGAAATGCGCATACGCTTCACCCACGCGTATCTGACGTATGAGAAAATATTGTATTGTTGGTTACACATGTAGCTAGGGGCAATTTATTTTTTTTCCTATTCAATAAAATACTAATATATTAATATATATATAGACTATACTAATATATATATATATATAGACTAGGCTCATATGATTTAAATGCGTTTTCGGTGAGATGTTATAATCTGCTTCACGTATACCTACCTATAATAATAAAAGAAACGAAAGAACAGGGATACAGCTAATTTAGAAATAAAGAAAGACCGTGAGATCAATTTCTTAGTAAGTCTGTCGTTGGAACTTATTTTACCAATAGATTAATTTTTCAAATACCGCTCTGCCTCTGACTGTAACTGTAGAACCTTTTTACTACTGAAGTTTAGGAGATACCAGCAATAGCACTAAGCTCCCGACGAAATACATATAATGTCCAAAATATTGAGGCAATAGTACCTACGTAGCATTCACGAATCGAACGGCGAACGTCAAATCAGCGCGGGTTGTGGTGACGTCACGCGGGGTGGCGCCGCGCTGCATCCACTCACATCTGCCAATATTTACACAACGCCCCTCCCAGTACGCACCCGTTCATATTTCAAATGCCCCGTGTAGGGAGAACTACAAAACACCGAAGGACGCCGTTACACCGGCGCGTAGCGTCAGCTTTACCCTCGGTGTCTACTTTAAAATTTTATTCATTAGTTCTTTCTAATTTCAGGTAAAGAAGATTTTTTTATTTTTTAAAACAGAAACGTAACAGGTTGTTTCCAATATGGCAAGAGAACACCAGCACCCATTGACAACCGTGCCACAGTACACGCATCGAAACAGTAAAAGTAGCGTTTCAAATACAGCTACTTTCACGCTGAGTTAACCCGTGGTGTCACTTTGGACGAACCGGCCCAATTAGTGCGTCCGCATATGCTTCAGCATGGCTCTCCCACAACCTACTTGCTAAGTAACATCTGTTATCATTTATCTGAACAAATATGAACTGTTGCGTCCGAGTAAATGCAGTCTTCTTTGAGCTCTCAATAATTATACAAAGCAATCGTGTGGTTATAATTAGTAAATAGGTTTACTATCTCTACATATTCTATCAAAATCACTTACTTTTTACAAATATGATTTTATTGCAACAACTAATGTTCCAACTTTTCCCGTTCTTACAAGCATAAAAACTACACATAACGGTGTGGCAGAAGGCCACAAAAGCAGCCGAACGTACGAATGCCCTCGCTTTTAGGTGAATCGATGCGTTCCGCTCTTTAGCGACTCTACGCTGATTTTATAATCCCTAGTTCGCGAGCTGGTACGAACCCTCGGCTGTTTATTTACTTTGACAAATGCTGCAACACAGAATACCTACGGGGCCTGTATTGTTGGAATATTCATCTATGAATACCGATATCTTTTGTAATGCTAAATTAGTGAAATTTCTATGGAAAGCACAGAATATAATATTGCTGTCATGTATTTATTAAAATCACAGTTAATACAAGCATTACAGAAGGGGCAAAGTAAATAAATTATGGATTTTTTTAAAATAAATTTGGAATAAAATGCATAAATTAAAAGCTTCTAAATGAGACGATAAATACATATAGTTGGAATTTAGTTTAAAGTAATTTCGCTATGATTTTAAGAAAGTAGGCTTGTCTTATTGAATGTTAATAAAACATTTTTTTAATAAGTATATATGGAATATATGGATAGCTTTTTAAAATTGAAATACGAATTGGATTATTCCCTAGCCTGACACGTAGCGTGAAAAAATAAATAGAGTTTTACAAGATTTAGCGCAGTCACGGGTTGTGGGTGTTTCGCGAACAAACAAACAAAGGTGTATGACGTGAAGACGAGTGGAGGGCCCTTCGCAGACCACCCAACGCTACGCAAATACAACTAATAGCTATAAGAAAAATGGAAACGTCGGTCTGTAACAATGTTTTTATGTATTCATAAGACAAGATAATAAAGAATCTTGTAACTTTGCATGTAAATTTAACTAGGTATATAAAGATATGTCATTTCTTTCTATGTTTCTTTTAAAGATAAAAATACAAACTCGCTGAAATGTAGGTATTCAATCTAAAACTTACCAACTTAACTAGAGTATTGTATCAAAGTAAAGTTTTTCAAATTACAGAATGATTTTGAGACAAAAGCACGAAATAATTTTCTTAAACTTTAAGACTGTTTTATTATATTGTGAACGGAATTAAATTTTGAGTTTACAAAATTTTCAATAATGGGTTTGGACCCATCACCATCCATCCTAGAATTGGATCTAAGAAAACATACAAGACACTAAGCTAATTTTTTTTTTTTCGTTATTACAATTCATTCTCCAACTTTCAGCAAATAATAATACTTAGTTGAAATAAAACTCGCGTTTATTAAAAGTCGGTCAAAAAGTAACTATAAATTTTGTTATTTTATAATGCGAAATCTAAATGTTGAATATATCATATAATAATAAATTTATTTACTATCTCATTTACTAATTTGGCTGACGAATTATTATTATTAAATTCGTTTAAATTTATATATAAACCAAATTGTAATTAGCTCCACCTGTCGCTATTCCAGTAGATTATAAACTACAATGATATCATAAACTTAACCACACAACACCTATTTCATACATTGCTAAGAGATGGCGCTGTTCGCAAAACTAATATAATACCTTAATTTCATCAAGGCTTTTTTCGGCGACTTTTGACTCTGAAGTTGCAGAAGCTGCCCCACTCTGTAAGAAAAAAAAATAGATATAATAAATAATTTATTAACATAGGTAGGTAGGTAGGGTAACATTTTCTATTTGAGCCACAGTTCTGTTTAACAAATTAAAACTAAGTAACTTGTATAAAGACTGAAATAATAATATATAAAATATAAATTATAAAATATAACTTGGTGTATCAGTAAATTAAGTCAATCGTCAAATATAAAAACTATTTAAAATTAATGAAAAGTTGCATCACTGCATTCTTCATTGCCAATTCAGTCCTGCAACCAAAGGAAACTGTCAGGGTCACTTGGATTGTAAAATATTTTTAATTTCGAATTAAGAAATACAATAATAAACTCTGCGGGAAAATAGATTTACAATTAGTATGATCAACAGAAAAATTATCTTATCACATTTCGTCAGTGCGATAAAAAAACTGAATAATAATGATTATATTACGTATTTTAGGAAAACCATTGGTACAAAAAGAGTTTTAAAATGTTACAGACGTATGAAAATTTTGTACAATACACCAGGTGGTAAAAAAAATATATAAAATGAAATCAATGCGAAGAATTTTCTTTAGCAGAGGAGACAAGAAAATATGTACCTATTAGACACGTAAAAATAATAACAGTATGTGATATCTAATTATGTAGCTTATTCAATAGTATGTAGTTTAAGTGTTATTCTTCCCACACAATACTTTGCAAGGTTGCGATTTATATATTCCAATCTAATTTTAAAAATTACAAATATTTGATATAAATATTTGATCTTCAGTCCGATAATTCAAGGTGACAAAAGTTTTTAAAGCATTTAATGAACAATATTTTATTCTCTTTATTATATATTTTATACCGCTATTCTTTTAAACTTCAAATATTGTATAGCCCATGGTGAAATTGATCGCAGCAAGGATTTGTATAAAGAATGAATGAAAGTAAAATGAGACCGTAACGCTTGCTTTCTCTGTCGAATACTCGGTCACGATATTGCAACAAAATAAAGTGAAGGATGATTAGAGACGCTCTAAATAGCTTCTTTATTGATTAGACTTATTTAAGACATGCTTTGGGAATTATAGAGCAGAAATATTTCTTTCATTTTACGGATTTATTTATAAAATAACACTGCGCACCATACGAATTTCAACAAAAGAATATTATAAATATGTATTAATAAATTACTCTTCATCTATTCATCAATATATTTGCGATCCAAATAAGTAAAAAAAAACAATGGTACGGTTCGGTCAAAAGCAGGACACCGGCACAGATATGCTCTATGTAAAAATGTGGAAAATAAGATTACAACTACTACTCATAACAATTATTATTAAGTTAGTTATATAACGTTTTAAACAAATTTAATATAATTCGAAACTTTACGATTTATAGTAAATTCAATTACAAAAGAAAAGTGTAAATTGCGTTTGATTGCATAGCATGAGCGCCACAGCGAATAGCGTCTTTCCACATTTCATTGTATATCATAATTTAATGCGGACACCTTCGCTTGATGAGCTTGGCTAACTGAGCTATTGCTATTTTATTAACAGTATCATCATCATCAGCCTATCAAGTCCACTGCTGGACATAGGCCTCCCAAAAGGACGCCCACCTATTACGATTACCACCGATTACCAGCAGCGCCCTTCCGAGTACAGCAGATTTTCTGCGATCACCAACCCGCCTGCCAAGCGTGGTGATTAAGGAAAAATAACACCATTATCACTATACTTATTTTTAAATATTAATGAGAGAAAAATAAAGTATACAGATGTACCTAAACTTCAGACGTTGCCAATGTTCTCACCGAAAACTCAACAAAAACGTCACTCATTAAAATAACACAATATATGATTAGGTATCAATATCACTAAGTGAATACTGATACTGACTGAATTTAAATATTTAACACCAAAAGACTTTTTCCAAGAGAATTTTTCCAGCCTGCACTCTATTATTAATCTAGGATTTACATTTAAGTTCATAGAAATGATACCACGGGCACATAGAATACTCGGGGTGAAATGGTAGTTATACCTACTTCTACTGTTTCGCTGAGTGAGTGAGGATTTCGGCGGTCTTTAAAAATTCCGCTTAAACGGCGCAAAAAGCCAGGCATACAACCAATGCGCGTACTGTTGCACCGTTGTCCATGGGCGGCGGTGTTCTCTTACCACATAGGAGACCCACCTGCTTCGTTGTCCGCCATCAAAAATTTAGCTTAGATCAGTAACCACTGATCCAGTTAGTTTTTGCTGCGTACCACTCTAATAAAGACAAACCTGAGAACCCCTTCTTGTAACAATCACACTATATTATAAATGCGAAAATTTGTGAGTGCGTGTGTATTTTTGTTACTTTTTCACGCTCAAACGCCTGAACCAATTTTGATGACATTTGGTATACAGGTAGTTGACATCTTGGAATAACAGATAAGCTATTTAAAACGCGGGTGACACCGCGGGGCACAGCTAGTGATAAATAAAAAATAAATCTGTTGAAATAATATTTATTATCTTCAAATTATAAAACAAAAGTGAAAATCAAAATAATATGATGATAAGCTATGTGACAAATGTGCACTTTTTCTAGATCTTTTCTAAATTTAGATGTCCTTCAGTCAGTTTCAGTGTAAAATCGTCTTCAAGTTGAAGTCTGTGACGATATTTCGTTTTAAGTTTGTCGTTGCCGAAAATCAACTTTCGCAAAGGCAGGTCGTGTAAAATGGCAATAAATATTTTATTGCTAATTTGCTGATCACATTACATATCTTTTAAATTAGCCCAAAAGTCACCCAGTGACTGCTTTGCGTTTCTGCACAAACGACACACTGTGGCAACGGAGAATCAGGATCTCCAGAACTTGTACCAAACTGATACATCATTATCAGGTGACTGTTCAATATTGCATGACATCTCGGCAACCTTTTGGCGACTTATCAGTCCCTTTTCCATCTGAAATAAAACTGGACTTAAAAGCCAAAAGCTTATAATTTTTTTAAATTAAAAATCTTACAAGACATTAACTGTGAACACGTGTAAAACTGAACCAACTCAACACATATATTATTATAATTATTGGAAGTTCTTTAAATTATACCAAAAACAAACTGAACATCGTTCTATTGCAATTTATTATGAAAGTGTAAGTTTAAAAGTCGTTTTAAAACATTATCTTACCTTTTTAAAACAAAACACTGTCACACGGCTCACTACAAAAGCCGAACCGGTGGGCATCAGGAACGGTTGAAGGGGGCAAATGACGCGACATGCGGGAAGCGCGGAATAGCGCACGGTCGATCAAAGTGCTCGGTGCCACGTTCTTTTACAACGATGATCGTAATACAATAATATTTAGGAAATTGTTCATGTTTTTACTGATAGCAGCACGTAACCCTTGATGCAATTTCACGTACCCCTGGGGGTACGCGTACCACTAATTGGGAAACACCAGCTTAGACTAAAAAATCAAGTAGCAAAACAATTTTTTTTACGTTTGGGAGCTGAGATAGCTCAGTTTTGATATTTAATAATAAATAATAATATAATATATAATATACACTAAGTATAAAAAATAATAATTACATACATCAGTTCTGTCCAGCACTAGAGTGCGCAAACGCGCGTACATTGCCTCTTCTCTGATCCGTGTAGCATCTCGTATCTCCCGCACCAATTCTGCCAAGTAGCCCGGCGAATACTGCCCGCCTGAAACATTGCAATAATATTTCGAATACATTTGAATGCTCTGAAAATAAAGATAATTAAAAAAAACCTAAATGGCAGCGTCTGATGTTTTTATTTTTATAATAACGGTGGTAAACGAGCGGGAGGGAGGCTCACCTGCGGCAAGCGGTCCTGCGCCCATGGACACCACTATGCCTTGCAGAGCCGGCACCGCGCCGGCGTTTAAGGAATATGTACGCTCTTTTGTCCCCAAGGCGTATTGGTATGGAAAAACTCATGCTGGCAGCTGATTCCACAGAGGAGTGGTGCGCGGCACAAAATGCCTTAAATAACGCTCAGTAGTGAAACGACAAACATCGAGGAGAAAGCGATGAAACTAGATGTAGTATTTACCAAAAAAAATCAATGTAATCATCTTAATAATATCGTAGCTTTTGGAGCATATTTCTTTACAATATACTTTTTACTTTTGTATCATAGAAAGCGTATGCACAAGAAAACAAATACATTGTATGGAAATGTGACCGGAATTATAATTAAAAATAATTGTGTACTGAAATTGTTGCCGGCTATTCTCGTAATTAGTAAAAGATGTTCACACGCACTATAAGTAAAATTGTTTAATTATATTATCAATGGGAACTAACGGTATTGTAAAGCTAATTTCCGTATTAGATGAAATATCGGCTCATTGCGGTAGCTCAACGGCTTTAATGACTATCTGTAGATAAGCATTTTTAAGTTCCGATTTTAATACAAGCAATGCCACTATGCTATATGATGTTGAAATCATAAATATATAATAACTAATAAGTAACCAACTGACTTTCAGATGTAACGCTTTGAGGAAGTTTAATTTATATACTACAACAAACTTAAATTATCCCATTTACCTAATAGCAAACTCGTAAACAGAGGAATTATGAGGAAAAATTTTAATAAAACAATTTAGAAACAGAGACATAAATTCAGTCCTTGCATTTTATAACGAATTTGAAAAATTAATACTTAACATAACTGTGATTTTTTTATTCTATTGCGAACAACGGAACAGATGGGTCTTCTATATAGTAACACCGTCCTCATGAACAACCGCGCCACAGTCCGCGCATTAGTTGTGTTACCGGCTTTTTACGACGCTTAAGCGACACTTTTAATGGATTCCGATATCCTCACATACTCTGCGAAGCACAGTACAAGTACCGTTTGACGCTGAGTATTTTTAGAGCGCGTGGTATCACTTCGGACGAGCAGTCCCAATTAATGCGTCAGCATATGCATAGCTCTCCAACGGGTGTAAATCAAATCTACCAAACGGCTTTTTACTTTTATTAACAAAATAAAAGCTTTAATATCAACCAGATACCTAAATCACTAAAAGGACGTGGAAATAATAAGAATTAAATGAGCTAACAATAAAAATGATTATTCAAATCACTTTTTTGTGAATGACTATCCCGCTGTGTACGCCATACTGCCATTGCAGCTAGGTGGCGAGTGGGATAACTCGCCGAGAATGGGTTTTACAACGACTAGCGACTCTTCTGTGAGACTCGAACCTCAGCTTGACAAATCAGACTAGTTTCAGTTAATCTTGCAATAAAGAAGCTACGGTATTAATAGAAACAATATATAGAAATCTTGCGTATATGGTTTACATCAGCGATGAGGTTATCAGAATAGGTCAAAATGATCACGCAATCTTTCTTAGATTAATCTGTTAGATTGGTATAGGTACCGGTATTGGTAGTGCTTTAATAATCTATTTCTTTGATTGTATAATTCTAAGTGATATGATTGGTTGGCACGCGAAAACAGTATGTACTTAATAAGGTAACCTAAAGCAAAGTCCCTACGTCTTAAGAACTATTAATAGGTATCTAAAAGGAAAATATATTTTTTTCAGGTACTAAAAAGGTTTTAAGTACGAACTATACATTACTTGAGAAATGCCAAGAGAAAAATAAAAAATATAAGAAGTCTTATCAGTGAAATAGATTAAAATTATTGCAGTAGCTCCAAGTTTTTCTATATATTTATTATTAAGTTGAAGAAGTTGAACAGCCTAATATGGCTAATGGGAAGTAACGCAAATTATTATTTTTTGTGTTTGACCATTTATCGAGGAAGGCCACTGATAGTCTGTGAGATAGTATCACGTTACGACGAAATAAGCGAAGGTGAAACCACAGCGCGCATACAGTTTCCATACACAGAAAAATGAGATAACTTTTTTAAATCTATAAGAAATACTAATTTTAAAAATATACCTCCAGTCCCCATACATGTTGCACCTTTCGTAAAAAAGTTTTGAGGTTGATAACTCTCCAATTCAGCTGAAAATAATCGAGAATTTAATTTTTTATACAAAAACATACAACTAACATACTCATTATAACTTAATGGTTTAATGAATATTATTATCCAGATCTAATCTAGTTAAAAGTGAGTTTTTGACCTCCATACTATGCCTATTGTAAATGTGTATATACAAATTAGCTGTTTATATGTTTAGGGAATATGAAAACGGATTAACATAATACTGAAAAAAGTGAATTATAAATAATTGAAAAGTATTTAATGTATATATCTGTTGACATTTCAAGGTCAAGTAATTTAAACCCAAGTCCAAATATCAGAAACTTAATTCACTGTATATAAGGCAGTGTGTAGGATGTCTTTAAGTATCATATTATTTTTACCATAATAGATGTATTTTATGATCTCATTTTGTAGGTGTTAATAATGCCTTGATATAAAAACATAAGCTTCCTTTAATGTAAAATATATTCTGATATGGTCAGTATTTTATTTTAAAAAAATATTATTATTTGTATTCACTTTACACTAGCATGTAACCTATTTTAATTTGTGATTTGAAGTAAACTCAGTACTTCAGGATCTAATCTGAATTCAAACAGTATACTATTCAGAGATAAATTTACAATCATTAACAAACAATTAAAATATATTTATTTCATTGATATCTTAAGGCATAACAGACCAAAATCTAATGAATATAACTATGATTCATTAAAAATATTCCTGCCATTAAATTATTAATAAAAAAGGTTTGACATTGGGTAAAATGGTAAATGTCAATTCAGTGTGGTGATGAAAATTTTAAATCTAATTACACAGTGTGAATGTAGGTTAAGTTACAATAAGCCAATTACCAAGTTTTTTATTATTTAACTCTGAAATTCTTAAGGGTATTTGGCATGACTGAGTTTCACTAGGAAGACATTTAGAATTGTAATCAAGTTATCAAAAAATAATGTGATAATGAATAAATTAATAATTTTAAATCCAGAATAAAATAGCTTTGAGTCATTTAATTGAAAATAAATATAGTTTGCCTACCTCTAGTTTCTTGCAATTCCTTATTAAGCCTTTCATTAACTAGTTTTAGTGATGCTATTTGGTCCAGCATGTAGGATAGCAGCCTATTGCCAACCTGACTTCCTGATAGACCAGAGCTGGACTCAGAATCTGTATCTCCATTAGCCTGTTCTTCTGGGTCTGTTATACCCCTCATGCAAGGATCGCTGTATCTTCTATTATTGCTGGGATCAACTTTATCATTCAACAAATCACTATTTGAATTTGTATCACCAGTAGATGTGACAATAGGGGGTAAGCTTGCAAAGTCCTGACTATCAGAAAAGTGTTTTGGTTGCATGTAATTTTGATTGGCTACATCCGTTGGAGTACTGGAAAGTTCTTCAGCTCTATTTTTACTTCGCCGGCGTAATCTAGGTCTCTGCACTTGAACACTCTTGTTTTCATAATGCATTGGTCTGTATTCTGTATAGCGGTGCATCATAGGGCTGTAGTGCATAGGTAAGGCAGGCAAAGAGATCGGCTCAGTCGATCCATAAGTAAACCGATGGGAATCGTATCCTGACACAAATGGAGACGAACAAATCGGCCAATTTAAATTAGGTCGCTGATTTTCGAAGTCTTGTATATGATACATCGTTTTATCTAGCCATTTTGATAAATAAGAATTTTTACTTCCTTTTGATTTTTTTCGCTTTCCCAAGGGACCGTTGCTCGGCGATGCATTGTCGTTTACTTGTTTTGAAGTAGAAGCCATTGAAGTGATGAACTTATCCACACCCTATTAGTAAACGTGATTTTAAGTTCTACTTCATACTAATGATATTTATATAAATAAAAGTAAGTGAACTTAATTTAAGATAAGTCTCGTTTATGAGCTGAGTTCGTTCGCGATATTTGCAATCATTTGACGGTTGTGACAAGATTCTGAATATTAGATTTCACTAGTCAAAAGTTGACATTCAAGGATATGACATTGACATATAAAATAAAACTGACATAATTGTATTTAAAAATATTAAAACCTAAATATATTCGTATATATATTTATATATTTGTATATATATTTATATATTTGTATATATATATAAATATGTAAATAATAAATATGTATATTTTATATATATATTCGTAGATATAACGAGATGGCGTTGGTAACATTAATTGAATAAAGTTTAATACTACTGAACGACGAGCCATTACATGTACCTCATTATGCTAGTGTTTAATTAGAACGTGAATTTGTTTTCAAATCCTCCAGCTGAGGAACCTTTAGTTCAGCGATGAAAAAATAAAAAATCATGGGAACATAAAGAAAATTCATTTCTTAAATTTCCAATTGCATGCATCATGTTATAGCACTGTTCTTGAGAGTACTCGATTCCATGAAGCGCTCTTGTAATTGAAACTTTCAATGTTGAGCTTTACCTATATGTGCTTTAGTGCTATAATTGGAAAACGGGGCTAATCTATAGTTATAATATTTTATAAGATTCTTTAGCAATTTGTATACTTCGGAAGGACGTTCTGGTTGCAGGTCACAGCTGGGGTTGAGAGAAATAGTTTAAATATGCTTTGTTGACAAACGTCATAAGTATGGCAAACAATAATTATTTTTATTATTTATTATTTTTATGTTATTTTAAATAAAATAAAGATTAGTAATTTAAAACTGTGTAGTTAAGAGTCTGTTTGATGGCAATTTTATTATATGAGTAAGTAATTATAAGTAACAGTTTAATTCTGAATAATTTGATTATTACTTCGAATTTTGCATAAAATGCTGTGTTTCGAAGAACTGATATATTATTAGAACATGTAGGAATAGTAATTTTTATTTTCATTTACCACAGACCATGTAGATAAATAAAAATGTAGATAATATTGCAAAACGTGGCGTTGTAGTTACTGTCAAATATAAAATAGACAATAAAAAAATGAAGTTATATTATGTAGACACAAGACTGTATAGTTTATTTATATTCTGTACATTTTGATTTAGGTAATGGGATTAGTAAATATTACTTTCCAAAAAATCAAACCTTTTTACGTATTTGAATTAAAAATTAGTTATTTAATGTAAATAAAAGTATGCATATATTATTTAATTAAATTACAATAAATTACATTAAAAGAATGTATAGTGATATAATATCCAATTGTTAACTTAATAATTGTATTGGTTTTTATTATAAAGTGGTAGTTATAATTAAACAACTATATATCAATTTACTATGAGTGTCAAGAAGTATAAACAAAGTGTAAGTATTTTTGTTTTGTTTTGCAAAAAAAAACTTATAATTGTTTAAATAACTTGTAACAATATTCCAGAAAGCAGATATTGCCAAACAGTTTGATTTACCTGAACGTCAGTCAAAGATCACAACCTTATTGAATCAAGCTGGTCAAGCATATTGTATATGTCGATCGTCAGACAGCTCAAGGTTTATGATGTGAGTAAAAATGTTTTATTTATTTACAGAAAAGTAATATTGACATATTATTTTTACTGGTTATTATAACAAGCAAGTCATCAGTTTAGAAAATACTTGATAAAACATATTAATAAATTTAACAACATATTTTGTTACTTTTAGAGCATGTGATTCGTGTGAAGAGTGGTATCATGGAGACTGTATCAATATTTCTGAGAAAGAAGCTAAGTATATTAAAAACTACTTCTGTGATCGGTGCAGGGAAGAAGACCCTAGCCTCAAAACTAAATTCAGACCACAAAAAAGAGAAAATGATGGTGATTCAGGTAATATTTATGTTTTATATTATTATTTATGTTTTTCATGTTTATGTCAGAATATTGTATTTTTCCAGTCTTCTAAAAACCTCAAATAAAATCATATATTTTATAATTAATTGTGAATATAATCTGTAATTCTGTAATACCGTTAGTATGAACAGCCTCTTGTGTCATTTTAATAATTATCATTAAAGGTCGAGATGAAGGAAGAAAGAAAAAAAAAGAAAAAGAGTATTTGGAAAATAAATCCTCTAAAAGACCAATAAAGGATGGTTGCGGAGATTGTCTAGGTTGTTTACAGCATGCCGATTGTGGACAGTAAGCTATATTATTTATTAAAACTGATTCAGGCAATTCTATATATTTGATTACTTAGCTACTTCATTTTACTAGGTAATTCTTAGTATTGCACTAAAGCGTCAGACAGACATTACAAAATAGGTATTGAACTTATAGAATAAAATAAGTTATAACATAATTGTTTTTTTATTGCTTTAGATTTATTTTAGATTAGATTTTAGATGTTTATTTTAGATTTTGTATATAATATTTTTTGTGTATAATAGTTAATTTAGAGAAGAACATAATTTTTATAATTTATCTAATGATTTTAGTTGTGAAGCCTGTGAAGACATGTACAAGTATGGTGGCAACAATAAATTAAAACTGAAATGTAGACAGAGACTTTGTGTCAAAAATAAGAAAAGCTCCAGAGTATCCAGGTACCAAGTTTCACTGTCAATTTGAAAGTAAAATATGACAGTACTAATAACTAGGAGAAATTTTATATTTTTTATTATTTTATTAATTTCTTTAATTACATCTTAAACTTATCACATAACTAACAAATTAGAAATAGTAAAATATTAAAATTAGGCATATGTGGGTATTAACTGCACTGGCCGATTTATTTATACAAATATGTTTTTATGTTATAAAATAATTTTATTATATTATTATTATTTTAAAATATTTATTAAACCTTATTAAATCTGTAGCAGTAACCGCATAAAGAAAAAGCATCATGAAAGAGAGGTATATGAATCTGAAGAATCTATAGCTCACCTTCAAACATCTGAGCCAAGGCATTGCAATGGGCCGCAATGTACTCGATCTGCGCAATATGGATCTAAATACTGTTCAGCTCAGTGTGGGATGAGGTTGGCTACGGCAAGGATATATCAAGTGTGTTTCATAATACTATTTAATTACTAGGAATATGAATTCTATTTATTTTATATTTATGTCCTTTGTATCTATGAATTACTTTGAAGGGATTGTGTGAGTTGCCTTTAAGTTGACGTCCTAAACACTTAAAATTTAATACCTTGTATTTATTTTATGGTATGGTGGATTAAGGAGCAGGTGGGTCAACCATATGATAACAGAACTCCGCCACCCAGGAAAAACCCCGCCATGATCTGGATTTTCCCCATCTGTGGAATTTCGCCCGTGTGAGAGCTATGCTGAAGCAAATGCTGACGCACTAATTGGGCCGGCACTAATCGTCCGAAGTGATACCATGAGTTCAAATAATACTCAACCTGAAATGGTAGTTGTACCTACATGAAGCGGTACTTCTACTGTGTTGTCTATCTGCGGCGGTGTTTAACATATAGAAGACTCGCCTGCTCCGTTGTTTGCTTTACCATAAAAAATGTGACTTGCAGGTTCTACCTCAACGGATACAAGAATGGTCTCTATCAAGCTGTGTTGCCGAGCAGCACAATCGCAAAGCTCTCGAAGTAGTTCGAAGTGGTCTTGCTAAAGCGCAAGCGGCGCTGAGAGCGCTAGACAAGCATCACTCAGATTTAGATGCATTGCTGGAAAGGGCAAAACACGCAACCATACAGCATAGCGATGAAAAAGTAAATTGCCTGGAATATGTACTATCATAAACACAGCACTTGTTTACTAAACATTTATTTATATCATAAAACATAGTTACGAAAATAAAATCAATGTAGAGGTATATAAAGCTCGTATTTTAAAAATATAATATGTGGTTTTGGAAGTGCCCAAACACAACTTGACAATGGGATCGCGGTCTTCGGCAGGCTGCCCGAGACGGTTAAGAATGCAGTTTCCATCGCAATATTTAATCGCAGAGTGAAGCGGTGGCTGTTGCTAGGAGTTTTTCAAATGCCCAATTGTTTTCAACTTTGTGTAGGACAAATAAATATATATAATTAATATAAATAATAATAAATAAATGTAATGACATGTAACTTTTTTGTTATAAATAAATAAATTGTATTGTACTATTGTGATACTATTAGTCTTTAGAAGTGTTTAAACCAGAAATAAACCGTTCGTAGTATAAAACTATACTATTGGCGAATACACTTACAAGGATTTACAATTTGACAGGAACTGGACGATGAGACGTCAATTTACTGTGTGACTTGTGGGCATGAGATACATTCCCGCACAGCGGTCAAACATATGGAGAAATGCTTCATAAAATATGAGGCTCAAGCTTCGTTTGGCAGTCGTCATCGCACACGCATAGACGGACAAAGCATGTTCTGCGACTATTACAACTCTGCCAATGGCACATACTGCAAGCGATTAAGAGTGAGTTGAATTAATACGTCGAACATCAAGACAATATAATTATTGTGTCTCTGCTCAGACCACATATAATTTAAAATGTCCTAGGATATTCTCTGAACATCAATCTGATAAATTATACATTACATTAAATTAGTCAAAAAGTGCATCAGCCAATTATGGACGTGACTGGTTGTAAAAAGTTTAATTGTTTGTAATATGTTTGTTATTTTCGTTTTATGAATAACTTAACTCGTTAAATGTTTTAGGTGATGTGCCCAGAGCACTTTAAAGATCCCAAAGTTGTTGATACTGATGTTTGCGGCTGTCCCCTAGTGAAAAACGTCTTTGATCCCGCCGGACAGTTTTGTAAGGCACCAAAGAAGTCGTGTCTCAAGCATTATCAATGGGAAAAACTCAGGAGAGCAGAAATCGATATGGAGAGAGTGCGACAATGGTTGAGATTAGATGAACTGGTTGAACAAGAAAGAAGTATAAGGCTCGCGATGGCGTCTAGGTGAGTGTTTGATATATTTATGAAAAAAAATTACGCAAAAGGGAAAATTTTTTTGTTTTCAAAAAGCACCCAAATTCCTTTTATTTTGGAAATATTTGTTTGTAATTTATTGCGTTTATTGAAATTTCCTTCATTTATATCTTAATAATGTTTTTTCAGAGCTGGTGTGCTTGGCCTAATGCTGCATTCTACTTACAACCATGAGGTTATGGAACGCATCACAAAAGCCAACGGAAATGGAAAACTCAAGGAGAGTTCTTGACATAAGCTGAAGCAAAAAAATGCTAAATGACTAATTTAATGAACTTAAATGTACAAATTTGTATTGTCATGAGTTATCTAAATTGATCTACAAGTGAAAATAAATGTAGACACTGTTTGATAGAATTAAAGTAGCAATCCGATTCACTTTCAAAGTGTAAACTTTTTCAGTCGTATCCTAGATATAATCATTAATAGATGTTTTTTTAAAATAAAAACTTGTTTCAAAATACAGTGTAAACTCCATGTAACGTCCCTCGATTTAACGACAAACTCCCTAAAGCGTCGAAATCAATTGGCTTTAGTTGGTTTAGCTCGTCTTCCATCCACCTTTTCTTCTCTCCATTTAACGACAACTCTATAACGCTATAAAATGCACAGTCCCTTCAGTGACGTTATATAGAGTTTACACTGTAGTACAGTCGCCGTGCCCAGCGCTCAAATAACTTTTTTGGCCAGGTTTGCTATTTTGTGACTATTTGTGACAGTATGATATAGTAATATGGGAGCTAGCAACGTTTTTGGAGAAAACATCTCAGGTTGGCCAGATTTTAGAAATTTATCCCTCTCTCTATCGGTACTGGTTGCGTTCATTACCGCGCATCGTGTTTGTGCATGTAAAATATCAATTTTTTAAACCATTTTAAGAAGATTCTTTTGTTTTTCATTTTTTTTTATTGCACCTTTTGCAACATAACTTCATTATTGCCGGTCATTTCTGATGTTGTTTAATCCGTTTACGACGGTAATTTTAAAAGTCGGTCTTTTTGCAATAAATCATATTGCAAAAAACAAAAAACTCTCCGACCTGAAATGTTTGTTTTTTCGACGTTGCTATCTCCCGTACTTTGGGTAAGTAGCCAAGATAAATTTCTGAAATAATCGATTATTCGATGAAATTTTTATGAAATTATTTATAAACAGCTACAATTTAAGAATAAAGACTACATACAATTTATTTCTTTTACCCTATGATGCCGGCCTAGCTCCCATGCACATATTTTCCTGTCTTATAAGAGGAGACTACGTGAAAAGCAGAACGGGCAAAAAATGGCTGCGAAGGTTCAAGCTCTTGAGTGTTATGTAGAATTCATGAGAAAATCAATCATCTTATAACAGCAACTTATATATTTGTCTGTAAAAATACTTTTTACAGCTTTAGGGGTGCAACTTTACACGTGCGCCGTGGAAATGACAATAGAAAAAGTAACGAAACAGTTTCTATGTGCAATTTTAAATTCGAGATACGAGCCCAAGTCATTTAGAGCGCAACAATGGCAACGCAAGCGTAAGTTATCGTATTAACTTCGGTTCCGTTTAATTAAAATCATATTATCATATTAGTGCTGCTTTCTGGGTGTTAGATTTAGTTTAGGGAGACGAAAACAATTGCGTCACATTGTAATTTACAATAAAATGTATGTACTTAGAAAGGCACATCAGTTGATCCTTAAGTTGATATTATCTTATAATTGATAAAACATGAATAAACTAAATTGAGTGAAAATATAAAAACATAAAATTATAATATACTTTTTGAATTAATATTTCTGCATGCATCCAAAAATAATAATGAATATGATAGTATAAAACACTACCTCTAAATTATTATTATTTTTTTTATTATTTGTATTTAACGGGACACTCAAAAAGAAATTGTGTAGGTAAGTATTTAATACGAACCAAGGTTCAAGACGCGTTGAAAAACTATTGCCTACAGAACAATAAATTTCTTCTATTTATAATATCAAAACATATTTAAGTCACCCTCCGTGCGCCACGTGCGGTTTTACCCCTCTATATCTCGTCCCCAATTAATTGAAGCGTGTAATTCGGATGACATGTTTTGCTAAATCTCATAATTTGATACAGATTAAACCCTCTGTTCCTTGAATCAAACGTCAAACGTTGTGGCTTGCAATTGCATATCATTTACGAAAAAAGGTTAGATCTCTCTGCCACTTTAGCTTGCTAATTCGGCAGGTTATGTCGGTGACTTTAGCTCGTCTACGAATTATATCTGATTCGATCACGTAGAGAAACTCCGAGCATAGCCCACATAGCTCACTGACCGACATTGAGGTTTGAGATGAGGCCGATGATGAGAAAATAAGATAAAATATAAAAATAATAAAAAATAAAATAAGAAAAAAAATCACTCTTTACTAAATGAGGTGCTTTAAGTCCTGAAAGACGCGAGAGTCTTGCAGGCTTAGTTTTGTTCTTGCATATGTCTTGCAGGGTCGGTCTTGGTCTTGCGTCTTTCAGAAATTAGGCGGACTTGGTCTTGCATTTGCAAGACTCTTGCGTCTGAATTTGGACAACACTAAGTTCAATATAATCTGCTACTAAATTATCTACTCTGAGAATTTACAGGACTTTTATATTATTTCAATGATTTTTAAACATTCACCACAAGTAAGGACGAAAACTAATGAAACGCTATTATTAATGCATAAAGAGTATCGATTGCTCAATTGCATCAAAAGGCGTGACTGGGGGTGTTGGCAGATGGCTAATTTGACACAGATTCAGCTTATTACAGATATTTGTCACTTTTTGACACGAAATTAGTGCATTTGGAGTAAATCCGATTTACAAGGGCATTTACTGTGCCTGTCATTGCCATAGACTAGTAGACAGTAATTATTTGTAGACTACTAGTGTTGCCCAAATTCACACCGAAGACGTAAGTCTTGTAGTCAGTCTTGCAAATGCAAGACCAAGACCGCTTAATTTCTGCAAGATGCAAGACCAAGACTTACCTTGCAAGACTCATGCAAGAACAAGACTAAGCCTGCAACACTTGCAAGACCAAGACCAAGACTTGGAGCATAAGACCAAGCCCAAGACCAGGTCTACTGTTGCAAGACCAAGACCAAGACTGGCTAAGTCTGTTCTTGGTCTTGCATTTGGGCAACACTAATTGAACTATAATTGAATAATACATTCAAGAACCAAGACCTTTAATGGAAATAGGTTTTCAAAAAGAACACCTTTATTGAGTTTATTTTTTTTTTAACTTTGTATTTCAAGCATTGCCAAAATCAATTAGGTATCTACTTAGGTGATGATTTTAGCGAAGAGTTCGAGAGTAAAGTTGGAATAACAACGTCATATACTATCTTTTATCGCAACGTTTTAATTTAGCAGAATGGTATTATTTTTTTACTCCCTAGAAAGTACTAGGATATAACAGACGCGAATAGAAGGCACGCCCTTGGCACCAGCTGTGGCCAATCGCCAAAAGCCACCCAAAACGTACCCTTATTTTAACCAATCAGAATCTTTAAATGGGGCGACAACATACAGAGGGTGAAACTGAATAGTACAATGGGAAATCGACCTAAACCGTTATGCATAGTGCACACTCTTGCTCGTTGAGAAATAATAATAAAACTGTCATATTTCGTTATGAAATCTTATTAATTTTGATTTAGTTTAACCGTGTGCTTTGTACGAACTGGTCTAAGTTCCCGGGGGTGGCCTGGCACTGGTCAGCAAATTTTTGTGAGGCGGTGTGAGAACCAAGTTTCAAAATTCATTTCCCGCTGATGTCCTACGGCAGTGAGACGCCGCACATTTGGAGTGGCTCCTCAGTAAGTGCCATCATACCAAGTGTGTATCATATATAAAGAACCTCATATTTTTTGTAGTCAGTAAAATCCTGTTAGAATTCAAGCATTGTTAGTGTTCTATCTTCAAGTTGGACGTGGTCCACTCTGTGTCTAAAATGGGACAGCGGCTCACCCGTGGGAGAGCCATGCAAGAAAATAGATAAACTTCTAATTATATTTTATTGATTACTTTGAGATCTGAGATTTTTATTATTTTTTTATTATAGCAGACAACGGAGTAGACGGGTCTTCTATGTGGTAAGAGATCGTCACCGTCCATAGACAACCGCGCCGCAGTTCGCGCATTGATTGTGTTGCTGGCTTTTTATGCCACTTAAGTGATATTTTTAATGGCTTCCGATACCCTCACTCATTTAGCGAAACAGCAGAAGCACTGTTTCAAGTACAACTACAATTTCACATTGAGTATATTTATATTGAGATCTGGTCGTTTCCATTAAAAGTTAAGACTATGTGATTTTTATGAGTTTGTATGTCAAACGGTGTCTGCACTCACAGGGTAGTGAGGTCTCTCCGTACGGTCCTTTGTGGGACGCCCCTCCAGCGCCAGTGCCATATCCGGATATACTGGCGTTTCCACCCGCTGACCTCGGTACGTAACTGAACAACTTAGGCCTTAGACCAATTACCTACATAAAAAAACAATGTTTAGGTATATTGCAAAGCGTTAGAGATGAATTTTGTTGATCAAATTGATGCTGTACCTAACATTTAAGAAAAGCGAGGACGGAAGAGTATTTAATTAATTATATTTGGTTATAAAACAGGATAAAATCGGATTGATACAAACATATTTATATAAAAAAGATTAAAATGTCTTTGCTATTATATTTGTTGTCATCTTTTTGTGTTAATTTAATAAAATCTAGTCCTCTAATATATCTACAATAATAAACATTCAACTCGATTTAGTTCATCTAAAGTTAATCAATTGGTATTGAATTTGGTGATTTGTTTTCTTAATTTATTATATTCGATTCTCTCTATAGTCTAGCTACAATAATTGGTGTCTTACTAATATCTGCCGTCTCCACATAGTTCGAATTGTGCCTCAAAAAGCTGTTTAATTTATAAAGGGTACCTACTTACCTGTCTAATATACACGACTTAAGCTTAACCTATTATGATATCGTATTTTTTTAAAGCCGTTTTCTTCCTTTAGTAAGTTAGTGAAAGTTAAGCAAAAGTATTATATTAGTTATATTGTGCAAGTATACCTTACTTCATCCTGGGTATTCATAAATGCTAATAAACAACTTTTTGGAACCTACTCTTAGGTAGGTAAGTTTGGAGCAGGTTTAACCTAAATTTTAATACCTATTTTACCCTAGTTTTGGGATTTTTTATTTTTTAAAGTTATGGTGGCAAATAAGCAGCAGAGTCCTAGGGTAAGCGGTACCTTGCCCATGGACACCTCTAGCCCTTGTAGAGCCACGGTAGCGTTGTCGGCCTTTAAGGAAGTTTCAGTAGAAATATATTCCAAAAATCAACTGCTCTAGGGGTTTCTGATTATTTTACTGATAAAAGTGTCGGTATCTTCTATAACAGTATGGTCGGCGGCAGGATGCGGAAGAGGTCCACGTTCGACACCAGGCAGCAAGAAAACACGCCGTCGGGTGGCGTCCGTCGCACAACGGCGCGCCGCCAATATACGAGAAAGGCGGCGGATGTTCAACCTCAATGAGGCATTTGACAAGCTAAGACGAAAAGTACGCTACAATAGGCTCGATCTCTTATCATAAATAATAATTTTAATTGCAAATGAACAATTACTGTTCATACTTATATAGTGGTCTCTCTATTTGTTTGTCTTTGGGTAAAATGTTGGTTCATGGTTATTTGTAGTATCTCCCTATGAACTTTGTTTATAATTATATAATTTTTATTCATTATATTGACTGAAATTATGACCACTACTCACAGAATCTAAAGATTAGTAGAAGTATGTAGGTACGACTTAATATTAATCACTATGTCCAAGGTTGACCGTGAAATATAAATTGTTGAAAAATAATTATGTAGGTAGGTTCCTACTTAAGTTATAGACACTCCTTTTCCTTAAATGTCAGGAAACCTTTTTAAATAAAGTCTCTTTAACTGGCAATTAGATATTTCTAATAATTTCATTTTTAAAATATAGAATATAGAAAAATTGTGCTTGGATTAAAATCCAAATTAACTTTTATTATGTAACTATATAACCTTAATTTGAGTAGCTCTTTTTAAAATGTTTAGTTTGTTAACACACATATAAATCTAATGAGTGAGGTTATAGGAGGGCCTTGAAATTATAGCGCTAAATCGGCGTAAAAAGCCGACAACACTAACAAAGCGCGGACTGTGGCATAGTTGTCCATGGGCGGCGGTATCTCTTAGCATATAGGAAACCCACCTGCTCCGTCACAGTACGCGCATTGGTTGTTTTGCCGGCTTTTTAAGCGGCACTTTGAAGGGCCTCCGATATCCTCGCTCACTCTGTGAAATACAGTACAAGTACCTGTACAGTATAAGTAGTCTGTGATACATTAGTTTATATATTAGTAATAGTTATGAACATTCTAAATTATGGCAGTGGTCGTAAATTTCATTCCATTTTCCAGGTACCAACGTTTGCTTATGAAAAACGTCTCTCGCGAATCGAAACGCTCCGCTTGGCCATAACTTACATCAGCTTCATGTGTGAACTCCTTCATGGATCTCCTCAGCCACACCACAATTCTCATTCAACCCTGCATTCCAGACAAATCTTCGATACTGATGTCCCTTGGTGCGCTTAAAACAACAAGAAACATCATATAATGGTTTAATTTGTAAACTAAATATTTTTTATTACCAATTCATAATTATGAACATTGTTTTATAGATCTTTACTTAGGTACTAATTTGGTACATAAAGTAAGACGTAGTCGCGAGAGTAGATCCTTAACTCACCTAAGAATATCGTAGGGCATACGTTATTTAAGTATAAGACTGTAAATATTGTCAACCTATCCAAGATTGAGAAGCGCACATAGGATATTTCTCTATCTCTGTTTCTATACAATTAATAGACGGAAACCATTCCTTAGCCGAGCGGTTAAATCTTCAAATACCAATGTTACTGAATAGAATGTATTTGATTATATAGGGGTACCTAAGGGCGTTATTCTAAGAGTCAACCTTTTTTAATGTCTTCCATTACTATAAAGTAACTGTTACTTTTTAATATATGTACCTATTACAAAAACTGTATTTTTTGTTTTATTTTCGTACATAAGTACTCATAATAATATGAGTTTTATAATTAATATTAATAAAAATTAATGTATATTTAAGAATCATATCATCCTTAGTCATTTCTTAATTATCAAATGTAATATGTTTAAAAATAGATATGCATGGAAATCGGACATATTTCAGTGAATATACATAATGTATATGTATAAAAAGCCTCATAGCAATATGAAATCCTTTTCGTAAAATGGCGTATAGATTGGTGCGTTTACAGTAAGGCAACAGATAACAAAGTAAAATATTATACTTATATTATAATTTATAATTTATTTATGGCTCAAAACTTCAATTCAACATTATAAATAAAAGATTATATTTTAGACTGCTTAAGTTTTAATATTACCATAAATAATCTATTTTTTAGTCTTGCTTGAGACATGATATTACATAATTTTAAAATTTCGATTGTAATATTATGAAATAATTGTGACGCCTGTCCAAGTTTTCTTTTGATAGCCTTCTGCTGACACGGCCAAAACGCTTTCGTCAATTTTAACAGCTTATGTATATGGAATAAAGAAAGATAGAAACTGTAGGTACCCAAACACTACCTACTTATATCATAATTTGAATTCCAAAAATAGCGTGTTCTCAAACGGGATAACGACTGCGGTAAAATAATTAGGGTATATTATTCATATTTTAGATGAATATATATTATATTGTGAAATTCTGAAACGGGAAAATAAAATATTGTGGTTAAATTAGTGTTGCCTAAATGCAAGACCAAGACCAGATTTAGCCAGTCTTCGTCTTGGTCTTGCGCCTGTAGACCTGGTCTTGGTCTCGGTCTTGGTCTTGCACTCCAAGTCTTGGTCTTGCAAATCTTGCAGTTACTTATTAGACTATTGCTATTTATTGAAGTTTAAGTCTTGCAGGCTTAGTCTTGTTCTTGCATAAGTCTTGCAGGGTCAGTCTTGGTCTTGCGTCTTTCAGAAATTAGGCGATCTTGGTCTTGGTCTTGCATTTGTAAGATTGACTGCAAGACTCTTGCGTCTTGCGTCTGAATTTGGGCAACACTAGGTTAAATATATAGAGAATATAGCAGTCTCACAATGGCATATTCTAAAGTTCCATTCAGTCACCATCATGGCTTTCAGACTAGCACAAGTTTTATTATTGCTTCAAATTTATGAAGTTACATCATTTCGTAAGTTTTTATTGTTTCAACTATTACAATTTATAATTATAATTAGAAATATTAATTAACTTTTATTCCTATTATGTACGGTTAAACGTTGCTTTATTTCAAATAATATCTTAAATATTCTGCCATTCTTGCTGACAAGCATTTCATGTTTTAATAACGAGAAAATACTAAGAAAATTATTTTTTATATGGTTTCTCGCTGTTGGCCAGAGAGAAATTTACAACTTCACGGACACGGAACAGGGGGCGAGCTTCTGGGCTCGCCGAGAACTTATTTTTACTACGACTAGCGCAAGGTTATCTCCTGCGAGATTCGAACCTCATCCTGGGCCGTCATGGGGGAGAAGCCCGCTTGAGGAGCCAGACGATGTGACCAAAGATGCGTCTTCGCTATCGACGGCACATTTTTTATTTCTTGCAGAGGCAGTTTTTGCAGAGATGCCTACACATAATACTATTATTTTAAGCTACAGGCTATAAGCTTCGTATATGCTATTGCGATAGTGTCATTTGGATCCTTGAGTGTGTGCAGAGGCTTCCGGCACCTTCGAAATAGTACTCAGTCGCTAGATTCTTCAGAGTAAATCTAATATATATGATATATATATATATCCAGTCGCTACTGATAATACCTACTTTAATAATCAAAGTAGGTGTAGCTACAAAGCAAACAACCAAATAGTTGTGTCAAAATTACGTAAGGTCCTTATTAAAAGGGTTAAACGCGCGGTGCTCTTTCAATATAAATATCACCGGTGTTTTATATTATGCTAGACAATTTTGGATGGTTTTGGTATCACATGCTTTTCAAAAAATTTCATGTTACTTTCAGGAAGTTGTTCAGACTGTATTAAGGCCACCGCATGTACCGAAACGTCTAATTTTTTCTCATTGTTTGAAAATGAACAATCCACTCTTAAGTTGTTTCAAGCACTATGCGGCTATGATGGCAAAACCCCAATGGTAAGATGAAGTTTTAGGTAGGTACGCCTAAATATAAAACTAAAGCTACAAAGCTCCGTGTGCTAATTTTCAGACGTACAACTTTCATGTCATGGAATCGAGCTCAAATGTATGAATTGCGTAGGAAAGGCGGCCTCGTCATAAACATTAAGAGCATTTGTTAAGCCTCAACTGCAGATTTCTCCATATTAAAGCAGAAACTTAAAACCTCCCACAAATTATGAGAATTTGGCTTGTAAGCCAATATAGAGTTGCTTTACGATGCAGACACAAAACAACTTATATTTCTATGGTGATATATTTGCTAAGCTTATTATGTGACATCTAGATATGACCTATCTATTTCGACGACCACTTAACGCTGCAATCGTATATTTAAAAATGGTGTATAATGAAAAACCTACTTAATTTATTAATTATAATAATATTTAGCCGATAAGAACTGAAAAAAAAAATATTTATTTCAAATTTCAGGTTTGCTGTGCAGATTTTGCAGAGTTTGTGAGCAGGGTAGATATACCTAATTCAAACGAAAAAATAATAAAAAATAATACTAAAATGAATGAAAATATTTCATTTCTGCCGCAAATTTGTGGAAGACCTTATGATTCAGATCGTATTACATTGGGCAGTTATGCAATTGAACCAGGAGAATTACCATGGATGGCGCAGATATCCACTTATATAGGTAATCTAATAATAATTTATTTAATTTTCTGTAGGTATATTTTCAAAAATACGATAGTTGTTCATTGCGAATATATTTTATTCGACGCTACGCCCCAAGCTCGTGCTTTGTTTGGCAAGATAACTAATTTTATAAACAAGTATTAAACTCATATGTTTTAGACATAGAATTTTTAAGGACTCAATAAAATGCAATAAACCAATTACTACAAAAAAATAGGCTATGTCGGTCTTATTTGCACTTTAACACGTTAAATAATCTTTACGTTTCATTATTACCTACAGCTCCAGATTTAATAGATTTTACTTGTGGTGGAAGTATCATCAATAGTGAATTTATCTTAACTGCTGCTCACTGTGTTTTTGGTAAAAAAATAGTTGGTGTAAGAGTCGGAGCGTACTATTATTACAATAACACCTGTAATTTGCTCAAATCATGTACTGGAAAATCGCAGGTAAAGTATTATTTATCATCCTACAGTTAAGAAATAATGTCAATAACTTTTCCTGTATTTGTTCCACTAAGATTTCACTTATTGCGAGGTATTTTTTTTTGTTATGTTTAAATACTTTCATTTATGTTTGGATTTCATATATTAAGTTTTAAAACAAGTTCCTCACGTTTTTAGAACTTCAGAATAGCTGAATATATTACTCATAAAAATTATTCGGAATATAATAAATTTTATCATAATGACATAGCACTGATTCGTTTGAAGAAAAAGATTGATTTCGATTTTGGTGAGTTTTAACCAAATAACGCTTATGAACAGAATATCTAGACATTAAAATCATCATCGAATTTCCAAGTTTCTTGCCCTTATTTTTGTAGAGTACCTACTCATCAATAGATTTTTATGAGATGTCATAAAAAAATTATATTCAAAACTCAATTCATTTGAAATTACTGTTTCTGTTCGTTGTAAAATATGAGCCACATCGATATTTTGGCATAGAATTTATTAACTATTAATAAGTTTCATGTTTTTTTAGAAAATGTAGACGCGATTTGTTTGCCCATTAATAAAATCAACCGAGAAAGGAATTTAATAAGTTTGCAAGGGACTATTGCGGGTTGGGGTCTGATCAAGACATCAAGTAAACCTAATGAATTACAGAAAGTGAACGTTATAATAAGAGAGGACTCTGCATGCGAACGGTAAACTATTATCAAAATAATCTCATCCAGCATTAGAATAACGGAAAAGCATCGAATAATTTGGTATTATAATTATTTGTTATTAATTTGATTTAATTTTAAGGACGGCCATAAATTTTATTTGCGCCGGAGATGATGGAAAAGATTCTTGCAATGGGGACTCTGGCGGACCATTGATAGTGATGAATAAAGAAAAAACTTTCTATGTACAATATGGCATTGTATCTAGGGGGAATTCAAATTGCGGCTCTGGTCCAGCTATTTACACAGATGTTAGAAAGTACATTGATTGGATACTGGAGGAACTTAATAAATATTACGCTGCCAAAACACGGACCGCTCCATGAGTTAGCCATTGGTCAACATACGAGTACACGGGCCGCTCGACTCGCTGTCAAGACCTGTTGTCTCTTGAGGTGGCCATAACTGCTATATGTACAACTGCTTGGCAATAAAAACTTAAAGATAAATAAATTAAACTCTGTTCGAATGTTTTGTTTAAATTGTATGTCATTGTTCCAATAAAAATAGTTCCAAAAGAAAATAACGAATTAATGAAGTAAAATAATGAATAATGACACGCTTAATTCATCATCATCATCATCATCAGCCATTTAAGTCAACTGCTGGACAAAGGCCTCCCCAAAGACGCCCACCCTCTGCGATCTCGAGCGATCTGGATCCAGCGGTTGCTTTTATTTGTTGATTGATTAAAACTAATCAATTTGAATGTAAAAATGGTTATTGAAAAAGGATAAACGATTTTTAACTCGTGGGAAAGCCATGCTAAAGCATATGCGGACGCACAATTGGGACGGCTCGTCCGAATTGATACCATGGGCTCACAGAATACTCAGCGTGAAATAGTAGTTGTACTTAAACACCAAGGTACTTAGGCACCGTGCCTCGCTATGTGAGGATATCGGAGGCCCTTGTAATGTCGCTTCAGTAGCGTAAAAAGGCGGCAACACAACCAATGCGCGGACTATGACGCGATTGTCCAAGGGCGGCGGTGATCTCTTACCCTATAGGCGCCCCAACTGCTCCGATGTCCGATATAAAAATACAAAACTATCTGGTAGCCAAGCCATGAACATTCATATATCAAGTTACCCTGTTATGATTGAATATTGATGTCTCAGATGTATTCTAGAAGTTCGTAAAGCCCTTTTGGCATAGCTGATCCTGCGATACTATACTATTTCTTGACCCCTTTGTAAAAATTATAAATAAGTTTTACTTGATGACCGTAAACTTTTCAATATCTGTGAACGACGTTTCAAATATCTTGAAAAGTCAAGTCAAGTAGTTTGTGTACACACACCTAACAAGGTAAGTAGGTACGTCGTTTTGCTGTATCTAAATGTATCGCTTAAAACTATCGTTACTTATATTTTTACACACATTGGCATACGAGCAGTTAGTTTTTACTAGGTTTTTTTTACCTTGGTTTAGGATCAATCCAAAGTTGCGAGAAAGTGACTAAACAAATTTGGAAATTATAGTTGCGGACTGGGGTCGTAGGAGACTTTATTGAAATGATCATAAAAAGGACATTTCCATTTCATTGTGATGAGTCTGTTTACAAATACAAATTCTCTTTATTACCGAATTAGCAAGCTGAAGTGGCAATGGGCAGGCCACATCGCACGCAGAGCGGATAGACGATAGGGTTGAAAAGTGTTAAGTAGAGACCACGGACCGGCAAGCGCAACGAGGGACGTCCACCCACAATGTTCACAGACGACCTTATAAAGGTCGCCGGAAGACGCTGGATGCAGGTCGCCTCCAACAGGTATTCATGGAGATCCAAGAGGGAGGCCTATGTCCAGCAGTCGACG
>DWCF01000148.1:0-62378 GCA_018230265.1 Delias oraia | reverse complement strand
CTCTGCGAAACACAGTATAAGTACCGTTTCACACTGAGTATTCTGTGAGCCCGTGGTGTCACTTCGGACGAGCCGGCCCAATTTGTGCGTCAGCAAGGCTCTACCACGGGTAAAATTTTATTTAAAACCCAGTACAACATACAAAAAAGTTGATAATTCTGTTATATGTTGAAGAAAAACCACATTGTAATAATTTTATGTAAGATTTATCATACACAGGCTAACTTAAAATATATATTTTGGATTAACATTTTTTTCTTCTTACATTATGGTTTTTACGAAAGGTGGACCGATGCCAGGGAGGACCGATATCGGTGGAACCAATGTGACAGTCGACTTGAAAACTGGTCTCCCGAATACAAGAAGAGATTCTGGTATTTCTTCCGGTAGCAGCCTCTATAGCGCCAGGTAAGGACGAGCAATATTAGTTTTATAATTATTAAAAACATATTTTTTTAAATAAATTATGGAGGCAACATCAGGCTCACTTAAGTTAAGCGTTACGCCCATGGACACCCCCAGACTTTGTTGACCACAAGTTATATTGGTATATTAAGATGTCCCGAAATTAACACAAGATAATTAAATAGAAACTCATTTCTTAGTTATTTTTTTACAGTAGAGGCCGTGGTACCACTTCGGACTCAGCACTCAGTATATGCTTCAGCATGGCTCTCCCTCGAGCGAAACTATATTACTCAATCATAATTAAAAGGTGCCTTGTCCACAGATCCTCCGACATATCGCGCAAAAGCAGCCAGGCTTCTGTAGTTGGTGGTATGACGTCTCACGTGACACAACGTTTAGTGTCGCAACCAGCCGTCTATGATCAACTATCACCTGATAGCAGCCGAAGGTAAATTACTGTGGTTGCTCAATTTAAGACAACGTAAAAACATTACAAACACGTATAATAAAGATTATGTCTAATACGCACCGTACTAACTCGTCGCTGGTTACAAAATGTTCAAGAGCCGCATGACCAAACGGTCTAAAATACTGTGAAGTCATAGGTACCAGGTTAGATTCTAGTCAGAATAAAATTCATAATTTATTTTATAACTTATCCGGCCTTTGGAAGGTCTTGGAAGTGTCTGTCTTAACGTCGAGCTAGTGTCTTAACACCATATTACTCGTGCTAGAATCATTGTGATGCACTAATTGGGCCAGCTCGTCCGGAGTGATACCACGAAGTCATAAAATACCAGCGTGAAACAGTACTTGTATTGTGTTACGTTGAGTGAGTAAGGATACCGGAAGGACGGCAGAGATCTTTTACCATTATATGACACCTGTTCTTTTTAGAGAATGAGAGATCGAATTTAAGAAAAAATAATTTCAGGTCTAGTCAAGTGTCATGTGTTGGTTACGCTCCACCGCCATCATCAGCTCTTGCTGCTGTGCAGGCAGTCAGAACGTCTCAAGGCAATCAGGTATTTTTTTTTACATGTACAAGTAGTAAGAATATTCAAAACTTCTAAAGGTTGCCCAAAATTAACGCAAAATTTGATTCAAAATTGTGTTATTCACAATTATCGTAGATTTCTATTAGTGAAATAATATTCATGATCTTTTCTGTAGATCCAGATAACTCCGTACGTCACAAACATACAAACCGTCGGACGGACAGACGGACTCGTAATTTTAAGACCGCCAGGATCCAAGAGTAATATTTCTCATTTATAGAGTTTTCTCTCTTACCCGGGTTTGACTGTACTCCATTTTTTGTTGGATATTACATTGAAGCCTACGCAAGTTAGCTGAACAACCAAAGCGACATGATTTCGTAATAACATTATACAAATGAACTTAGTAGCTAGTTGCTCCATGGACAATAAAAAAAATATAATTTTTGTGCGTGCGAACGGAGAAAAGATAAATCACCACACTCGCAGAATCGAAGATGAGAGTCCTTTATGTACATTATTTAGGATTTTAAAATATTGAGTAGATAATAATGGCAGCATATAGAAGAATACTGGTGGCACCAGTCATATAACTTTGTATTTAATTATTTCAGGCTGTGCTCTTACGAGGTGTTACCTGCTCCGAAGTAAGAGCCGAAGAGCTTTCACTAGAGCTGGATCCAAATATCCAGGTAAAAGAGGAAGCCAGGCGGCTTTCAGAGCAATCAAACCTGAGTGATCAGCAATACCAGCCCTATCCTTGCAACACTGATGTAAGTATTCTAGCTGAAATTATTAAAATGCTCATCGCTATTAAAAATGGTGTCGGTGGTAGTAAAATGAAAATTTATACACCGCGTATAATCATTAAAACAATTATAAAACTGTGTTTAACCACCTTAATGTTTAGGGGTATAAAATATAGCTGTTGACCCATTCTTTAATCCAGGTTAGACACAAAATTTCATAGTTACGAAAGCCACGAAAATCTTTCATACACGATAATAATTTATTGATGATATTAAAGATTTTATTATTTTAGGCTGACGCGAATTTCGCATTCAAGACCGAGGATGAACATGATACAAATGTTTACAAGGAATCGCGATCAAATTCAACAAGTACTGTAGTTATAACCACCGCACAGGTTCATCATCCAAACCAAGAAGTAAACTTGGAGCAGGTCAGTCTTTTAACCATAATAACCCCTCCAGCACACAATGCTGCTGAGTTTCTGCCGAGCGGCTATGTCACCGCAATATAACCGCAATACAAGCCGCGAAATATCACATGAGCCACTCGAATGCCAGCTACGATTTGACGCTGCCAACCCGCGCAACCCGCCGGTGGGTTTGGAAGCAGCCGAGTGCGGCCACGCTGCGCCGACTATACCGCCAGCACTGTGTGTAGAAGCCAAGATTCTCAAAATTGCCGTATAAAATAATAGTAATAATAAATATTTTATTTACAGGTCGCTGAAGGCGAAATGGTGGAGAACAAGCTGGTGATACCAGATGAAATGATGCAATATCTTAACCAATCCATATTGGGCACTGACACAGTAAAACCAGCTACCAACTCCACCAAGCAAGAACCGGACGCAGAATCAGATGAGAAAGTAACCAAAGAGAATGCAACTAGTGATGTGCAAAACAATGACAAACTAAGTGACGTTGCGACTAGTGACGATTCTCTACTCAAAAACTTAGGTGCCATAGGTAGTGATCTCAATATAAGTGATATACAAGTTGATTTAAGGTCCTTAGATGTTAGTATGTCCGGTAACAGTGGCTCTCTTCTTGCAAAAACACCGGACGATAAAAATCCACCTATACAGGAGCAAGTTATTCCCGAGGTCGTCGAAGAGAATTGTGAAAAAGAGTTCAACAGAGCAGCAGGGATTCAAACAGCGCCATCGAACCCTTTGCAATCTTTACAATCGATGACAGCGAATCAAACAGAGCAATCCAATAGAATGCGAAAGAATAATCCTCTGCCCAAACAAAATACAACCATCAAAACTAACGTGCAGACGACAATGATAATGCCTCATGGAATGCTGAGTCCGCAAAGCTTACCGCACAGCTCAATGAGCCCTCAAAGTGTAATGAGCCCTCATAACATGCCAAACCTCATGAGCCCTCCGAGTATGTACAACGTAATGAGCCCTCAAAGCGTCATGAGCGTCATGTCACCACAACATAACGCAATGAGCCCTCAGTCCATGCAAAGCTTAATGAGCCCTATGCCAAGTCAAATGGTCATGAGTCCTCGGCATAATATTGGTAGCCCCATGTCACAGAATCTAAACAGTCCAATGATGAACATGGCGAGTCCTATGCCTCAGAATATCGCTAGTCCAATGAGTCATGGTATGCCCAGCCCTATGCATCCTGGATTACAGAGTCCGATTACCAGCCCCATGCTACAAAACATGACCACAATGAACATGCCGTCTCCACAAAACCAAATTATGATGATGAACAATATGCCTGTCCCACCATTGGCTTCGCAAATGACTACATCACAGATCACACAATACAATAACAGACAGAACTGTAAAATACCAAATAAAAACTTCAACTCGCCTAAACAATATCCCAACCAAGGCTACAACCCGCATCCAATGCACAATCATTCTTTACAACAGCATAATATGCCTCAATATCCAATGATGCATCAGATTAACCAAAACCAAAACGCACAGATGCAGAACCAGCAACCTCAAATGCCTTATTACCCCCAGAACTACATGAGTCAAAGTGGGCCAATGCACTCAATGCAGATGTCTCGGTCGTCTGTCATGAGCGTCGATAATAGCAGCAACCTAGGTCGTGGAGCCATGAATTATTTCGACAACCAATGCCCCCAAAATGTGCAATATCAGAACGCACAGTATCCGCAACCACCATACAACGCACAAAATGTAATGGGACCCCCGCCACCTAAAAACAACCAATATTACAACCGCCAAATGAACCAGTGGGAATATACAAACCAGTATAATAAAATGCAAAAATCCGTGCAGAATTCTATCAATATGTCGACCGGTAGTCAGAAACCTGTGAACGGTATGCGCTCCATAAACCAGGGCCTAAAAAACGGTGACACAGATTGCAGTATGAACAGTTTGAGGAGCCAGAACCAACCGAGTGACGTCCAAGTGTGGGATATCTCTCAATCCCAAATAGATGCGACGAATAATAGGAAGAAGCAGAACAGTATGCGCCAAGATACATACCAACGTACTTTGGAATATGTCGAGAATTGTGAAAATTGGAAGAGTTCTGAAATGGTGTCTAGCAGTACACATCCTCTGCAAGGCGGTGACAATATGGTTGTAAATGATTTGCAAACTTCTCTATCATCTTTCTATGAAGAGAACCAATATTTGCAAATGATACAGTAATAGTTCACCATCATCAGCCTAGTCAAGACTGGACATAGACCTTCCCCAAACAGTAATAGTCAATTTAAATTTCTTTGAGACAATGCCAATTTTTCTATGATTTTTAATATAAAATTTACATTTTCATACAATCGTACATATTATTTTTGATTTATTCATAGACAACAGAACTAGATATATTTGTAACAAAAACCTAATGTAAAATTGAGGCGGACATTTCTGATTGAACAGTGAAAATTTGTGATTGATTTCTTTAAAATACTATTTACAGAGTTTAAAATCTCTGAGTTTAGCCCTATAGAATCGATCTTCATTCCTTGACAAGTGGTGAAATTTTACTTCAGTTTAACCAAATTATAATACTTACATTTAATTGTATATCCCTGGGATAGCCATCCTGAAGCATATGTGGACGCATTAACCGGGCCGGCTCGTCCGAAGTGATACCGCCCCACAGAGTACTCAACGTGAAATGGCAACACAACCAATGTGCGGATCTGGCGCGGTTGTACATGGGCGGCGATGTTACTTACCATATAGGAGACCCACCTGCTCCATGGTCCGCTTTACAATAAAAACATTTGCACTGATTTCCGAATATGTATTTAAAACTTCACAAGTTCTACATATAGAATCTCAAAAATACAGTTTTTAGTAAATAATTGTTGTGTTGCCGTCTTTTAACTTATTTTAACTGGATGACAGCTATGTTTATTTTATTAGATGTTCACAGATATAGTTTAAATTTTTTTTTATATGATATTATATATTTTTATATGATGTCTAGTTTTGTAGTCAATGTATCATTTCGATCGGACTTTTTATGTTAAACCTTTTCATGAAAATGTTTTTGCGCCCTTTATTTTATGTTATACAATGTTTGCTTGAGGGTCAATCCGTAGGTTCATATAAACTCTATTTTGGATTAGATGATTTAAGCTAAATATTTTCAAAATGGTGCCGTGCAGGTTGTTATAATATAGACTGATTAATTAATGTTTTTTGATAGAATTTTAAATACATAATGTAAAAGACATGCACAGGTTGTGTATTGTATATACTGTAAAATTTAATGTCTTCCATATAAGTACATTTAGTTATGTAAACTTGTAAATAGGTTTATCACTCTGACAAGGTACCTATTTCATGACCTGTAAAAGATTACATTCGTTTTTACATTCGTTCGTAGTAAAAGCTTCATTTAAAGATAATTAATTTTAAAAGCTTCTATTATCTTACATATGGAAAATAAAAGTAATTTTTAACAGAACTTTTTAAAAATATTTATAGATGTATCGTTAAATAAGTGGAAACAAAGTGCCTTTCTATCCAATTATACATCAGCCAAACTTTATTTTATTTCCCGTCTGTAAGAAATGTTTTATAAAATTTAGCCTTAAATATGGAATTTAAATAATATTAAACATATATTTATTAAAATAATATAATTAACAAAATCATACATATTATCATTAAATCATCCAATACTTGTAATTTTTTTGTTTTTTCAAAAAACTGTATGTTACAAACTTCCTGAATTATTATTTATTAAATATAAAATAATATTCATATTTTTAGTTATAATAACTCATACATTTTTAAGCATACAGAAAGTTCAATAAGTTTATTTTTAAGAATTTCACATTTGTAAAGTGCCTTTTGAGATTATTGTACAATAATGTTTTATATTTACTCTAGTTATAATTAAGATAGCTTATTGTTAAAAAATGTCAATTTAAAGTTGAATCCAATTAAGAAGAATTAAGTTACATTTTATGAGATTACTAGAATTAAATGTTGGTGCAAATGACGCACAAATTTAGAATTACGTATTTTGTAATAAATTATTGTTTTTTACTGTTTTAAAGAACATTGCACATTAAACAATATGATGAAAATAAAGTTATTTCAGTGTAATGTTTATTTTATTTTATATATCAACAAAACATATGAGTAAAAACGTTCAGTCTTACTTACTCAGATAGTACTAAAAGCAAACTGACGTATAAATTGGGCCTGTTAGTCCGAAGTAACAATCACGGTGTCACAGAATACTCAGCGTGAAACCATACTTGTAGGTAATGTATTTCGCTGAAAGAGTTAGGATATCGGAGACCCTATAAATTAAAACAAAACCGCTTAAGCTGCTAACACCAAAATATCAAGCAGGTGGCAGTGTTTTACTTCCAGATACAGTATTCTAATCAAAATATTTGAGATTGATGAAAATGAAACTGAATATGAAAAAATAATGTATTTATTAGAAGTTTATCAATATGTAGTGTGGTTACCGGATCAGAATAGTACCACTCCCAATCTTCATAATGGGATGTCGTAAGAGGCAACTGAAGGACACTTCACCGGAGGGTGGGCAGCTGCGCCTTTCCGAATACTGGAGATGATCTGCGATCATCAACCCGCCTACCAAGCGTGGTGATGATGGCAACAATACCCCCCAATGAAGATGGTACGTCCCGCGTCCTGTCCTTGTCCCGCATGTAACCGCTGGATCCAGACCACTCGAGATCGCAATAGATGGGCGTCTTTGGGGAGGGATGTACACCAGTGGACTTTAATAGGCTGATGAATCGCAAAATTGGATACTTTTCCATGGAATCCAACACGTATTGTACAGTTTGGTACTTAATCAGTTTTTCCTATTCATTTTATTCAAAGTCTGCTGGCAACATATTCTAAAATAATCACGTCTATTTAAAGATGACGGCTGACGTAACAACGTGGAATGCGTACAGATATTCTGTCTACTGCCTCAATATTCATGAAAGACGTCGAGAACTAAACGCAAACTTTTCTTTTGATGCAAAATAAAGGACTTTTTAAGTCTCTACATAAAAGGAGGTTATATATGTTTGTATTCTTATACCTCATAAATAAAATGATTGAATTATGTTCAGCCTTTCATTGAATGATTTTTATTTTGTTTTTATAGTTGGTGTATTATTAATTGAATTCTTTCAGTTACGAGAATTATACCAGTTTTTGAGAGCCTCGTAGCTAAGTGGTTTTATAAGTCTACCATGAAGCGAAAGGTATTGGGTTCGAATCCCGGTCCGGACAATTATAAATTATAATTAATTTATAAATAATATAAACAGTGGACGTCTTACGGATGAAATGATGATGATGATGATGATATTCGGTCACTGGAAAGGCTCGACTGTTGCCAGGCGAGTGTTTTAATATTGTCGCACCCATGGAAGAGCTATGCTGTAGCATATGCGGATGCACTAATTGAACCTTCGCTGAAGTGATACCAGAGGCTCACAGAATACTCAACGTGAAATGGTAGTTGTACATGAAACGGTGCTTCTACTATGTTTCACTGAGTGAGTGAGGATATCAGAGGCTGTTAAAATTGCCGCTTAAGTGGGGTAAAATTCCGGTAACATAACCAATCCGCGGATTGTGGCGCACGGGTCCATGGGCGGCGGTGTTCTCTTACCATATAGAAGACCTACCTGCTCCCTTATCATACCTCATTTAATCATATTTAAATATAAATATGATGAAAATAAATCACGTTTTCAAGCCAAAAATAATGCAAATCCAGATGAATTCTGTGGTTTCATGTGCATGACTTAAACATATTATTATATTTATAGTATACCGCTTTCGAATTTATTTCTAAGTAATACGCATTTTATGTACAATTTTTTATTAAAATCTTACAATTTAATATTGATTATCTGTGAAGATAATTAAAATATTAAAACCATATAATTTTAATTTATAGAACAATTTAGTCTTCATTAAATTACAAATAACAACGAAATTTTTTATTATTATTATACTGATTTATATATCAGTCATTACAATTCATAGGAAATGTTTATGATTCCTAAAATCCACCGGAAATTTTCCTTAAAAATTCCTTAGAAATGTATACATTTACTATGTCGCAGCGAGAAATTAATATTAAGTTATTCGAAGATTTTTTTATAGTTAATGAATTAATATATTATTTAATTTTTATGCAAGAAAGTCCTTAAAAACAATTGTTCTTTGGAGCGTAATTACACCCGTTTGAGAGCCATATTGAAGTATATGCTGATATATACCACAGGCTCACAGAATACTCCACACGAAACGATTTTTCTACTGGGTTTCGCTGAGTGAGAAAGAATATCGGAAACCCTTAATAATGCCGCTTAAATGGTCTAAAAATCCGGCAACACAACTAATGTACGAAGTGTGGTGTGTTTGCAAGGCGGCGGTGTTCTGTTAGCATATAGAAGTCCTGCCTGCTCCATTGTTTGCTATACCATAACAAAAGAATTTTTTTTAGAGGAAACTATGAAATTTACGCTATAATCGTTACTCGAGCGTATGAGAGTCTTATTAAAATTCTAATAAATTATCGTTTTATTCAACGAAATCATTATTTTTATAAAACCATGATATCTGGGTATTATATATTTTATACATTTCCTAAGTTCTATTATAGACTTTGTATACATACATTAACCAACTAAAACCGCCAACGGTATCACAATGCCTACTAAAACAGCTGCAAAGGACACAATTTTGTATCTATGTTTCCGCGCATTCACATTCATGAAGGCTTCAAAACGTCGGATCCCTTTAACGTCATAGTTCATCCTCTGGTACTGCTTCAGCTGATTGATAAACCCTGGATTTGGGTTGATAAACCTACGTCTTTGCCGTACGAAGTTGAACGCCTGATCGTAACGCAAGCCATACTTCTGCATCAGGTATGCAATTACTATGGTGGCAGATCTGGAGACTCCGAAATGGCAGTGCACGAGGACGTTGCCTTTCTGAATCCCCTCCTCAATAAAAGCGTTGGCCATTGGGAAGTACGGTAGGAGATTGGTTTGAGGAGTGTCATTGGCCCTGATGTAGAGCGTGCTGATGTCGGTATCGATAAAAGTGGACTTCGGAAGACGGCGCGCCTCAATGGTGAGCACATGGGTGATCTTAAGATGTCGAAGCACATCTTTGTCCGCTGCGGCTGTTGCATTGCTAAGATATAGTCCCGGGATTATCTGGCTGTAGCAGGATTGGGTGCAAAGGTCGATCCTATTGTATAGCGCACGGCGGGACCAGTTTCTGAAGGTTCCAATAGCGACCACGGGATTCTGTATTGATAGGAAGTTGACGATTGCATCCCCGAACATTACAGTCAGGGGTACTCAACATTGGTGCTCAATTATTTCACATTTTAGATTTTTAAACGAGTTTTCAAATGTTGTTTACCTTGTGAATTTTCATGTTGACGGTCTGACCGCTGAGTGACGAGCCGTGACGTTTGTTTTGTTCTTTCTGTGAAGTTCTTATACGCTAGTTTTATAATCTATACCACGGAACTACAAAGCTTACAATATATTATTTGTCATTGAAATTTTAATTACGTAATATATGAAAATCTCTTCTTTATAATGATTGTTACATTTTGTCTTATTTAAAAGAAAATGTATTTAAGTAATTCTATAGAAGCGTATTCTGATGCACTACTTGGGCCGAAACGTCGTAAGATATCACGGGCTCACAGAATACCAGCATGACAGAGTATTTGTATCGTTTCGTTGAGTGAGTGAGGATATCGGAAGTCCGTGAAATTATAACTCTCAAGAGTTGTCTCGCGGTTGTCCATGGCTGGTGATTTCTTACCATAGACGAATCCCTGTTGCATTGGCAGTTAAACAGACAATAAAACAACTAAAAATTAACAAATTAGACAGACAATGAAAAAAGTAAATTTAAAATCATATAACATTTATTTTCCAAAAATATGGTATTTTTAACTAAATTGTGTTTAGTGACTTTTTAAAATTCGGCTTATATTTATTTAATCCTTATTAGCTTGCGCTTTTAAAATACACAAGAAGTTTTAAAAAATTGTACATTTTCATTACTTTTACGTCACCGGTGGTAAATAAAAGCAAGTGTTCGTAAAATATCACAAAATAAATATTTAAACTGTGGGTTTTGACCCAAATATTATATTTAGGTCGTCCGCTTTTAACAGTGGTGACATTGAGTGAACTCAACTCAGCATTGAACAGTCTAAATGCCACAGAAACTGGTAACCTATTGGTAAAACTCATTGGTAAAATAATAAGCTGGGTGTGGGAAAGCCATGCTAAAGCATATGCTGACGTACTAATTGGGCCGGCTCGTCCGAAGTGATACGACGGACTCACAGAATACTCAGCGTGAAAACCATTTCACGCTGAGTATTCTGTGAGTCTTGTACTGTGTTTCACAGAGTGAGTAAGGATATCGGAGGCCCTGAAAATTCCTACTAAGTAGCGTAAAAATGCCGGCAACACAAGAGGCGCGTTGTCCATAGGCGGTGGTATTCTCTTACCATATAGGAGACCCATCTGCTCCGTTCTCCTCTATACCATAAAAAATATGTTAAATTTTATCAGCTGAATACTCATAAAATAAATAAAAAATAATACATGAACCAGATTTTTAACCTTTCAATTAATTTTAAAAACTAGCATAAATATAAATGATTGAAAATTGTTGTTTTAAAAATTATACTAAAAACAAATTCTTTGAGAAATCCTCAGGGAGATTTTTTACAAAACTTCATAGGTAAATAATTTTAGGATTTACTCATTTGTTTAGACACAAAGATCCGTATTTATAATATTAATTCTGTATGTTTATTTCCAAGATCCGATCTGAATGATATATCGCATAGAAAAAGGCAAGAAAACATCTCTTAGTCAATCATGAGCTACGTAAAGATAGATCATATGAAATAAAACTATGTGTCTGTTTGTACTGATTCGTTACTTTGAAGCTTTTTTTATATAGCAGACTACGAGGTAGGTCCTGATGTTAACAGATCACCGTCGGCTATGGACATACGTGCTTTGTGTTGCCGGCTTGTTACATCGCTAAAAAGGAAAATTAACCTTCGGTATGCTCACTCAACAGCGAGACACACTACAAATAATATTTCACGCAGATCTTCTGAGCCCATGGTATTACTCTGGATGTGACAGATCAATTAGTGCCACAGCATTAAGCTTCAGCATGGCTTTTCTGTGGGTAAAATATTTTAACGTTTTATGGATCTATTTCAATCTTCACAAGTTTCTATTATTTATGTCATGTCATACCAGGTAATACCTGTTTTTCTAGCATGGATGTAAATATTTAGATTACTTAGTAAAGAACATAATCTAGATTGTAAAAGTGAAGTAAAACAAATTATTATTATATTAGTTCTCAATTAAAATCTGTTAATTTTTCAGCTTTAAATTACCGAAACATATGAAAAATATTTTTAGCAGACGTAGTCGTGATTATAGGTAGTGAATATCTGAGGTTTAAATCCACATGTTTTGAATGTTGTGATAGTGTAACTCGCACCTGCAGACTTAACCTCTAACCAAAATTAGACGGTCAAAAATACTTCGCCAATTAATAGTGAGCTGTGGGGAAAACACATTTCTTAGATGATTTAAAATGAAAATGATTTATTTAACGTATTGTATACCTATCTTCACCCGTGGGAGAGCCATGCTGAAGCATATGCGGACGCACTAATTGGTCCAGCTCGCCCGAAGTGAAAACAAGAGCTCACAGAATACTTAGCGTGAAAAGTTACTGTGTTTCGCTGAGTCAGTGATGATAAGAGACCCTTAAAAATGCGGCATTTTTAAGGGTAAGTGGTATATAAAGCTGGCAATACAACTAATTCACGGACTGTGGAGCAGTTGTTCATGGGCGGCGTTGTTCTCTCACCATATAGGAGACCCACCTGCTTCATTATTTGCTATAGAATAATAATAATGTAAAATAATAATACATAACACTCTATTAAATATTGTATAATTTTATTACAAATAAAAGTGAAAATATGATGATTAATAAAAAAGAAATGTAAAACATAGCAATTGAAATGCAATACCAATGTTTTTTTTATTATATACAAATAATTTCTTTGAATATAAATTATCTCTTATTTATTTAGTTATATTTCTTCTCTAAATATTTTACTTTAAGTATTTTTTAAGCAAAGCAATACTTGAAACAGTATTTAAAATGTATTAAATGATATAAGATGTCTATTGCTAATGAATTAATAAGATATTTTCGGATATGTCTTGTTCTTGCAATAACAAATGCATATCAATAGAGTAATATAATATATAAGACATCGTTTCAAGTAATACAACATATATACAAAAGATGTAAGGTCCAGTTTTTCAAGTTTTTATGGTTTGAAATCCATAATTCTATAAAATGCCTTACATTTTAAACTTATTAAATTAATTTATAATTATGGCATAAAACAGGTGGACTTTATGGGAGGTCGCATTCGCTTGTCCTGGGAGTTATGGGTTAAGTCCCACCGTGTGAGATTGGCTGATGATTCTTTGACCTGAAAGATTCTTTGCAAGAATTTATCTTGAACTTCTCATTGATAATAAACTTTATAGGCAAAAAAGCGAATAAATCGAATTGTTTTTAAATCATACCTTAAAACTTAAACAATAAAACACAATATTGTAAATTATGTAAGTTATGTAGATCATGCCAGAAATTCAATAAATATTAAATTAATCATAATTAATATAATTTAATAGTCCAGCTGGAAGGCGACCAAATTCATTACAGCTGAAATATAACTTACGGTGTATTTAATTGATTCATATATTATTTGTACACGGAAATGACACTTAAATGAGTAGAAAATTGACTGGAAACTAATTGACGGATTTCAATAGTATAGTAAAATTTTTATTCCCTTTTTAACAAATGAAAATTATATTTATTATGAACCCGTATTTGGGAGAACCATGCTGGAGCACATGCTGACGTTTTAATTGGTTTGGCTCGTCTAAAGTATAACATGTGACAATACCATCGTGAAACGTTACTATTTCGCTGAATGAGTGAGGATATCTCAGGCTTAAAGTTATAAAGTTTAAAGTTAAAATGTCGACAACACAACCAAATCGTGGATTGTGGTGTGGTTGTTCATCTTACCATAGAGACTCTTACCATAGAGACTCGCCTCCTCAGTTGCCCGCTATAACATAAAAAAAATTGGAAAGTAACTTGTGTATTTCTAATGAAAACTACCGGTATAAAAGTGGAAAATTAAAATACTTGGAGAATAGTTTTAGATTTGTTTGTTGATTTTCTGTCACATAGTTTAGTTCTAATACTTTTTGATATCACTAGATCATATAATATATAATAAATTATTACATATTACTAAATATTTTAAAAAGATACTTATATCTTAGTTCTTAGATTGTTCAAACTTTTGATAATGGTGACTCCATACAGTTTTATTTTAGTTTATTCATCTTTAAAACACATGTCATTGGCAAAATAGCTCAGATATTTCGTGATTCACATTTGAAAAACAATAGAAGATCACCTGTCTGTGTGTCCGTCAATTCGTATTGAGAACATTAAAATAGAATTACACAAACAACTGGCTCAAAAGTTCTGAAAGCGAAATAACTTTGAAATTTCTCAGTAATTTATTTGAAACTGACAAGTTTCCTTGCTCATCATATACCATACAGTATATAAAATTGATTGACGCACTAATTGAGCCCGCTTGTCCAAAATGATAACAGTCTCACAGAACATGCATCGAAAAACGATACTTGTACTGTATTTTGCAGAGTGAGTGAGTATATCGGAGGACCTTAAAAGTGCGGCTTAAGCGGCCTAAAATATTTGCAATACATGTAATGCGCGGAACATGGCGCGGTTGTTCATGGGCGGTGTTCTCTTACCATATAGGTGACCTACTTACTCCGTTGTTAGCTATAGCATACAAAATCTCAAAATATTCGACGTATAGAGGTTCTACTATAGTCATATATTCTACAGTTTACTACGATATAATTGGTTAACATTTATTTTGATTATCTCTGTGTTCTAAGTATTAGTGCGCGGTGATAATTCTTTAAAATCAAACTCCATAAGTGATGTTTCAGTATCCAGGCCGTATCATCGAGGTTAATAGCAGACTGCAGTTACTCCAAACCCATCTATTTATAAACCAGCCGGCTTTGAAAAGCCTAGGTATTATAAGTGTTACAAAAGAGTATTTTTGGAACGGGCAAACGCACAATTCGAAAGCAGTGTGATCGTGGCGCGCGTGTTGAGCGTACCGTGTGTTCTGTGTTCGACCAGTGTAAGTTTTAAATGGTGGCAGTGGAAGTGGCTAACACACTAACACGGGCGGAGCGGGCGGGAGTCGGTTGTCAAATGCGTAGGCGCGCGTAGGCAGCGAAATTCGATAAGCCGGCGTTCATACCACTTTTGTATGCAACAGAAATCGCCGCGGACTATTTCTGAACGGATATTATATTTTGGCTATTTTCTGCGGGAGCTGGCAGACTGCGACCGTGCTTTAGATGCTTCTCTCTGCTTTGCATGCTTCACACATTTTAGCTTCAAATCGTTCGTGGCGTCACCACTGTTTGGTTGAAGATGACACATTTGTAAGACACAATCTAACAATATATGTAAAACAATCTAAAACTAAAAACTGTTTCGTTTTACGATTACGTAAATGTTATATTATAAGCATCTAAAGAGTTAAGTTACAAATGATACCGTACGCAAAACATAACCTACAATTTAAATTCATAATATTACAAGATACTTTTATTTATTCAATGTTACAATTCGTTTTTATTATTATTTATAACCAGTAATTAGATTAACATAGAACATATAAGTTATGTTTCTTAATGTTGTGCAACTCATGTGGACATTATGTAGGCGGAGCATTTTAATGATTCAATTTAATAAGTTCATTTTTATATCTTTAACATTTTATTGAAAAATTTGATTATATATACTATTTTGATATTTATATTACTGATTTGGACCAATAGGTAAAAAATGTCACATTAAACTGATTGTTGAAAAGGCAAAGTTTGGACAGAAATTTTCATTTATATTACCAAAGTATTTTAATATGAGAAACCATGTACGAATATTTACAATTATCATTGTATTTATCCAATAGTATCTGACATGCTACGAATGCATGAGGTCAGTGCTACGATTTGCTGCCTACGCCGTAGCACTTTTTGTGTTGATCATTACTGACATTCTAATCTAGAAATGTAAAATCTAAAATCATATTTTTTTATTTATTTAAAAGATTTATGAATAATAGGTTAACTTTTAAAGAATTAAAAGGTCAAATAATTCCGTGTTTAAAGATTATTATACGCTTAAGAAGCTTTTGTTTTTATTTTTTGTTTTGTTTTTAATATAATTGCTTACTTATTAAATAACGACGTTAATAATTTGATTTAATATAATTTAGTTATTTGAAAAAAGCACTTATGAATATATTTAGAATAAAATAAATACATATCCTGTGAAAAAAATACGTTGTTTAACTTAAACAATCTATTACTTTCTATCTGATGCACAAAAACCACTCGAAACAATTTATTAAATATTTTTTTTAAAGATATACAATAAAACACATTAAACATATCATCATCATCAACGTTTCAGCCGTAAAACGTCCGCTGCTGGACATAGGCCTCTCCTTTGGACCTCCATGCATGCCTGCATCCAGTATAAATAGTTATATAACATTATATATAGTCTTACTATATTAAATAAAACTATTCCCATATAAACGAAGCGATAAACATAAGCATCATATAAAATTATCTCTTAAAGATCGTCAATGCACCCGCAACCTAAAGAGAACTAAGATCGTATATATGGAACGAACTGCTTATTCCACATAAACCTCCGATTTTGAAGCCTATCATCTAAAACACCAACAAAAATATAATAAAATAATAAGGTCCCGTAACTAAAATTTAGCGTAACGTTACATTTATATATTTTACTTACATTGTCCTATGGCGGTTATTTCTTTTTTTATAAAAAGAAGGAGGCAGACAAAAAGGGGGCTCATCTAGCAGAAGCGGTCCTCCGTTCATGCACAACTAAAGCCTATGCTTAGCTGCAAGTGCGTTACCGGCTTTTTAGTGATATATAAGCTATATTTTTGATGATTTCCAAGTCAGCTCGATTTGACAGAAATGTGGTGCGCGGTAAAAGATGCCTTAAAAATGCATACTTGCTTCTTCCATAGTTATGATATTTTGATTCCTTTTGGATTAATCTCATTTAGTATCTCAAAACATGTATAATTTACAAAGATTTAATTTTTAAATTCAAAAATATTTTTCAATAGAAGCCAAGATTTTTCAGTTTTGCTAATACGTAAGGTTAAAACATTGTTCAATTTTATTTTGCAATCATCATCATCATTATTTCAGCTGTAGGACGTCCACTGTTGGACATAGGCCTTCCCTTCGGACCTCCATGCATACCCGTTGGAGGTGACCTGCAGCAGCGTAATAATAATAAGATTAAATTCAAAATCAATAGTAAATTAGTAAATCTAACCACATTTTAAGGAATCATCTTTTGGATGATACTATAGTATAAATTTAGAAAAAAATAAATTCTTATAGAATTCAACGGTCATCTATAAAATATGTTAGAGCATACAAGACGATTGTCACGTAATCTAGCACGTATCACGAGACCTAGAATGTTGGACACTACAAATATCTGGCGTCAATCCCAGCTCAGTCTGAACGTGTTTTATCAATGAGTGTTGATCTTTTTATGGTGAAAGTAAGAGTTGAAATTTAGAACAGCATACGTATCCCTAAATGGCCGGAAATTCTCTCGTGGCGCAGTATGAGCCAGTTTCTATGGGCGGATGATCGCATATAAAAAAATAATAACACAAAAATTAATCTAATAATACAATTGAAATAAAACTATAATCATGTTAAATGAAATGTATAAAAATAGATATTTAAACAAATAATCCTTAAAATTTAAACAAAACTGCATAGAAAATTGTGATATTAAAGAGATACGATGCTCACAGACATACACACATCATCATCGTTTCAGCCGTAGGACGTCCACTACTGGATAAAGGCGTTCCCCTTTTCATACACTCAATCTGTAAAATTTTGTATATACATACAGTAGATTAGAATATTTTTCATCTCTACCCTGATGAAAGTACTACTCGTTCTGACTACCTTATGTCTCTGCTTCTATATCTCTATCCCCAGATAGTTGAAGGAAAGATGAGACATTGAGTTATTAAAGTTATTTATTGGTCCCATTATAGGTACTATTATTAACAGGAATGTTTAGCAATGTATAGAGAGTAAATGTTAGTGGTAATTTATTAAAAAATGACTTTTATATTGCAGAAAACCTTGTAAATGGGTTAATAAAAGTATCAGTAATAATTCATTACCATATTTTAACTACGATGGTAATCGTAAAACTTAGCGAATTTTCGGTGCATTTAATTTTGAATATTACAAGGTCTTGACAGTAGCCGGGCGAGTGTCTTAATACTGTCGCACCCGTGGGAGAGCCATGCTAAAGCATATGCTGACGCACAAATTGTGTCGGCTCTTCCGAAGTGATACCACGGGTTCACAGAATACTCAGGGTGAAACGGTACTAATAATGTGTTTCGCAGAGTGAGTGAGGATATCGGAGGTCCTTAAAAGTGCCGCATGAGCGGCGTAAAAAGCCGGCAACAAAACCGGTGCGCCGATTGTGGCGCCGTTGTTCATGGAGGGTGGTGTTTTCTTACCATATTGGAGACCCACCTGCTCTGTTGTCCGCTATAATACATACTAGAGCTTTTAAAAATCAAAATAATTGATAATATTATTTATTATCGTAAGTAATTAAATTAGTTATGAATTTTTATTTGTACTTACAAAGTAGTCGTTTTACCGATAAGTCCTAAAACATATTTTCTTGTTAGAAATACATATTTGCCTTACGATAAAGCATTCCCTTGCAGCAAAGATGTAATTTTAACAAACCACCTTTAGTATTAAGTAAGAACTAGAATGACTTATAAAATAGTGATTTTTGTTTGCAGCTTTTCAAAGACAATTGATAATAATGCGTTCCTTAAACATAATTTCTTATTAGAAAAATAATTTTCTCTTTATTTTTTTTCTTATTTATTTTTAATATTTTTTTCTTATTTTTCTTATTTTTTAATTTTCTAATAGACATACAAAGGTGCATAACTTTTAAACCTGGCTTCGATGTTACAAGTTTTAATTATGAATGAGATTAAACTATGAAATTGTGATTTTGTTTTGTATATATTGATTCTCTAGAATCTATTCTGGCGCTAGTCCAATCGATGATAAACAAACATTGTTCTATGAATCATATTAAAACAATTTCATATTAATATATAAATGAATGTAATATATAAGGTATGCAGACATTAAATGACATCATTTAATTAAAATCTATTAATTATAAATGACAGATGTATGGTCTATGGTATAATAATAAAATATTTTTTATTTCATAAGAGACAACCGGGCAGGTGGGTCTTATATATAGTATGAGAATGAACAACCTAGCCTCAGTCGGCTTGTCAGTGTTGTCGGCTTTTTACGCCGCTTAAGCGGCACGTTTAAGGGCGTCCGATGACCTCACTCACTCGGTGAAAAACAGTACAAGTACCGTTTCACGCTGAGTATTCTGCAAGCCCGTGGTATCACTTCGGACCATCCGACCAAGTTAGTGCGTCAGCTTATATTTCAGTATGGCTCTCCCACGGGTGAAATATAATTCTTTATTTAAACAATCAAACATAAGTCAGTATATAATAATCTTATACTAAAGCCTTTATGAATTGCAAACAAACGAGTTATACTTCAATCTTTGATGTGTAGATTATTTAAAAATATATTTATAGTAGAAAAATACGCATAGAAAGATATCATCAAACATAAATAAATCTAATATAGTTTAAAATCTTATAAGAATACAGTGTAAACTCCATATAACTTCACTTGGCTACTGAAAAACTCGATAATACGTCGAAATCACTTTGCTTCGCGTTTTTATTTATTTTTATTATTTACATAAAATACTTAAAATAGTACTTGTACTGTGTGTTGGTGAGTTAGTGAGGATATTGGAGACCCCTGAAATTATATCGCTTAAGCGGCGTAAAAAGCCTGCATAACTACCAAAGCACGTATTGTAACGAAATTCTCTATGGGTGGCAGTGATCACTTTCCACAAAAGAGACCCGCCTACTCAGTTGCTCGCAAATAATACCATAAATATATCTCAATGGCTTTCCTAAAGAAATTTATAGCCAAAATATGTTAATTGCATTCGAGAAAACATCTTACGCATTTACAAAATGGAATTGATTGTCAACATTTCAAACATCACAATTGACACAATTACTGTGTATTTTGATTGTGTTGAGACTAAAATAAATTTATTTCACACATTAACTGATAATTAAGAAAAGTGTTAATACTTGGAAATGGGCGAGTAATAGCTGAGTTTTATCAGATTTGGCAAATACGTTTGTGATAAATTTTCCCGCTGCCGACGGATGAGAATCACGTAGACATCATTTCAAAATATTTCAACAGTGCGTTAATTAATATTGTGAATCATGATTCTTGAATGATACCAATGTCCTGGCCGATATGTCTTTTTATGTTATATCGGACAACGGAGCAGGCGGGTCTCCTATTTGGTAAAAGAACACCGTCATCCAGAGATAACCACAGTCCGTGCTTTGGTTTTGTTGTTAATCTTTAATTAGATAAGACATTATAAGACATGATAAGATTAAATTAAAAGTCATTATATATAAAAGTTATAATATAAAATATATATATAATGACTTTAATAAGACATTTATTTTATAATATTATTTAACTTATGCTTGGTTTTTTTTTCAATTATATGTTAGTAGTTATTTTACGGAAAAAAGCAGTTTTGTACATCCAATTTATTCATTTTTTACGAAATCTCCAATACTAACTGTCAACAATTAAATGTAAACAATAAACTCGTTACACAGACCAGAGCATCGCAGCCTCACCTTCAATATCGCAACAAATTTAGCTCAGCTATATGAAATCGCTTCGCAACAGAGAGAATTTTTCATGAAAATTATACTTTAGCACTATCGCACTCGTTGTAACATCTTTCTCTGTCACTCGTGGCGAAATGCCAGACTTACGAAGTATGAAAATATAATGTTATTAATAATGCACTTTAGGTTTTTTATTAGTGATATTTCTACGGATAGGTTGAAATACTTATATTACAGCCTCTATGAATGAATTAATATTATAAGTAATGGGAGAGCCATGCCGTATTTTCACGTGAAACCACGAGCTCACAGAATACTCAGCGTGAAATGGTAGTTGTACTTAAAACGGCGCCTGTACTGTGTTTCGCTGAGTGAATGAGGAAGATGGAGGCCCTTAAAATGCCGCTTAAGTGGCGTAAAAAGCCAGCAACAGAACCAATGCGCGGAGTGTGGCGCGGGTTTCCTTAGACGTCGGTGTTTTTTTACCAAATACCCACTTGCTCCGTTGTCTGCTATACAATAAAAAAATGTTGAAGGTTTTGCTATCGCACTAATTCGACAGGCTTATCCAAAGTGATACCACTAAAACGGTACGCCCATGGACACCCCAAACCAAATGCTGGCCCGAGAGTGTGTTGCCGGCATTTAAAGGAAAGATATGTTCTTTTTTTAAACTTCCCCAAGTCGTGTTGGTTCGGATACACCACTGAAGGGAGATGATTCCACCGTTAAATTGTAAATATATGATATTTTCATTCAAAGCAGCGAGAGAAATATCGTAAAAGATGCTAAATAATATTTATTATTGCAATTCTAAATTACAACTTCAAACGAAACCAACAAAGCACTCGCGAAAAGAAAAGAAAATACACAATTTGTGTTACGCTACTATTAATATATAACTTGTCATCATAAAACTCATTGTTAGTATAAAAATCATAAGAACTAAGTCTGAAATTTTTTTTACAGTTCACATCAAAATTAAACGTATTTACCACGTAACTACATTATATTACATAACTAACAAAACAGAATAAGTTTTATCGTCATATAGCGGCAACGGAGCAGGTGGGAACCCATGGGCAACCGCGCTATAATCCGATATCCCCTGTTTTATTCTCGAGCGGACAACAGAGCAAGTGGGTGTCTTATATGGTAAGAGAACAACGCTACCCATTAACCGCAATCCACGCAAACGCGTCCCAACTGGGGTAAGAGTGTCCATGGGCAACGAATCACTTTTTTCAGTTGCACGTTCTGCATCTCCCGCTTAATCTATGTCAGGCCACAATAGGTGAATTTTATTAGGTTACGATATTTTCGTCAAAATGAAAAACACATGAATTATGAAAACATTCAATCAGGCTATTTCTGATATTGCCCTACTGAGCGAAGTACGCTGATTCATTGCATTCGAATGCTTCCATATTTTAAAGACTATGTTACCGGGAAAATTATGGTTTTCATACAAATTTATAGTGCTATTTCTGGTATTTTAGTAAGGAAATCCTGTTATGAAATTTTAACCTTATAATATATACTTCCTTAGTTCAGGAAAAAATATGGTATTTCATTCGAAGTATTTTTTTAATTCTATAGAGAAAAACGGAGCAGGTGGTCTCCTATATGGTAAGAGGACAACAACGACATAGTCAGCGTATAGGTTGTGTTGATGGCTTTTATGCCACTTAAGCGGCATTTTTAGGGGCCTCCGGTATCCTCATTCACTCAGCGAAACACAGTAGATGCGCCGTTTCAAGTGCAACTACTATTTCATGCTGAGTATTTTGTGAGCCCGTGATTTCACTTCGGACGAGCCGGTCCAATTAGCGCGCCGGCATGTTTCAGCATGGCTCTCCCACGGGTGTGACAGTATTAAGATACTCGCTTGGCCACTGTCAACCCGTCCAGAAACCGAATAAATTAAATTATAATTGTCCCAATCGGGATTCGTACCCTGTACCTCTCGCTTCATCACCTTCATCACCACTTAGCTACGAGGCAATTTTTCCAAAAATTTATATTCATATTTACATTAAATGTTGTGCCTTAAGAAAATGTTACCTCATTTCCCAATAAATTTCAAGGCTTAGCTGTAATTAGATTTCTACTCTTGGCATTGCATTCTCATAATTTACTTTAATGATAGCTTCTTGAAGTTTTAATATTATCTGGTATTTGCACAAACAAATATCTTTCAAAATGACCTGTGAACATATTGCATTGTTGCATGTTTGAAGGTTATTTGAAGTGATTTAATCTCTGTATGAAAGTATTTGATTTTTAATTTTATGAAACCATTAATGACTGATAATCGTGCCACAATCTGCGCTATCGTTGTTTAAGCAGCTTTTTACACCGCGATATAATTTCAATGCCTTCGAAAGCTTCACTCATACAGTGAAACACAGTTCAAGTACTGTTTCACACTTGGTAAGAACAATGAGGGCAGGAGCTGCAGCTTCGTGCATTTGTCAGACTCGTGTGGTTTGATATGACCGCAAGTTTTGCCCTACCTCACTTTACCATTGCGACACCATGCGCTTGTCCTCGGCCCTTTTTCTTCGGACTATATTAGACCCCACAGAATACGTACTCTGTTTTCAAAGGATGTTTATATATTTTCACTTAAAGGGACCTACGCTTGAATAACTCTACGATACCGGTGTTTTAGGTTCTGTGTTCTGTCATAAAGATAGAACAAGTATTATTATTTCTAGTATTGTTGAGTGGTATGATTCAAGTCGAGAAGGCCTAATCGATGTTTAATCTCCAAATGACATCAAAATCATAAAAATATTACTCACAATGTATTTATAACTGGCATACCGCACTAATTACTCAAAAATGATCAGTCATTACTCAGTAATTATTTATTTGTAGTGGCGACATGCGTGGGTTGTTCTCGGGTGTTCTTCTAGTTATAAATAAAAGCGAAGTATCGTAAGAAAATTCGTATTCTTAAAGTATCCATTAGAAATTATCCGTGGGTGCATGCACTGGCTCACTGAAAAGCAGGAGTATTTTGACTTTTGCTGAGTGAGTGAGGATATCGGATCCCCGAGAAATTATACTTATTAAGTGGCGTAAAAAGCCAGCATAAGCAAACATGCTTTTGAAGTAGGCGGCCAAATGCTACATTATTTAAAGAAATGTCAGTATTTGTATATATTTTATATTAAATTATAAATAACTCATAAAGATTCAGATGAGTAAAGTAATGCAAAATAGTGTAAAATTTCTTGAAAAGTATGCACTATTACGCTATTAAGGCTCTATTTATCTTAATAATAATATTTATTTATTGAAAACACACCAATTCTATATAAACAAAACAGAAATAAACATAACATACACAAAACATATAAAGAAACGTTCAAAAAGGACTCGCTCCATTGTATGTCACACTACAAGTGACTGAGCGCCGATTTTCATAGTCCTCCATATAATTTATTTCATAATGGTAGTCCGTATACTACATATGTATGTGTAAAGAAAACCTTAGACTCCGTATTAAATAAGACTGCTTTTTTGTCTTACATAGTCAAAGCCAAATGTCATTATATTGTTTTATTATAAATTATTATTTTAGGAATTATAAATTTATATTATACACATAAATATTAAATTATAAGACTAGAAGAAACTGCTTTAAATGAAGTTTCTTTTGAATATAGAGAAACTCAATTGAGCTTTTATTTTCTTGAAAAAAACTAAAAATAACATTATATATTTAAAATAATTATATATAATTAAATCTATTAAAGATTTATACAAACAATTATGATTTATGCAACAAAACGTTGACCCAAAAACAAGAAAATGTGTTAATTGAAATCAACATTCCTGTCTGCAAATCTGAAACTTTAGTATCAAAATGCATTCCCAGATGATGTGGTCGTCTGAAATAGCGTATTGTTTATACAGACTAACACAACGTTTGAAATAGATTTCCTGTAACCTAACTACTGCCTGGAACTGGAGTTCAGACAGATAATGATTTAAATCTAACTTAAATTCATTTATTTAAGAAACAGTTACAATTAATTTTTATAGTATAGCTGGCAACGGATCAGGTGGGTTTCCTTTATGGTAAGAAATTACTGTCGCCCATTCACCATATTTCTATGGTTTTTCATGTTGTTGGGGGCACTTTTGATCTAATCATTGAATCATCTAGTAATTGGATTAATCGTCACGCCTGGCAAGCAGGTTGGCGATCGCAGTTCGGTTATATAGTACGCATTATGTTGTACAGGTCGCCTCCGACAGGTATGCATGGAGGTCCAGGGGGAAGGCCTATGCCAAGCAGTGAACGTCTTATGGCTGAAATGATGATGTTGATACGCGCTCAGATTTTGTAGCCGGATTTTTACCCAGCTAAGCATTAAGTATAATTTCCTCACTCAGCGACATACAAGTGCTACTATTCTAGTATTCTATGACCCTGTGTTAAGATTGTAGTCGCGCCTGCCAATTGCATCAGCATAGCTCTCCCATGTGTAAAATAGTGTTAAGACACTAGTCCGGCCATTGTCAAGCCCTTCCAAAGACCGTATAAATTTTATTTAGACCGGAGATCAAACCCTTGAATTCATGGTAGGTTATAAAACTACTCAGTCATGAGGCATTCGGTACTGAAAAATATAGATTAGAAGGTAAGCGGAAACGTTATTTTTTTTAATACGTATAACACATATATAAAGGTAGAATCTTAATTTTGTGTAAAACTGTCAGAACTATAGATTTATTAGACGCATTCAGTTGCCAAGAAAAAAAGATAAATGGCTCGAAAAACTGAAAAATAAATAATATTAATATAGAATTTAGTCGGTCAATAGTAATACAATATTCAAATTAACATTGAATTATTCTTTGTATGAAAACATTTGAAATTTTTAAAACAATTCGTCTGCGATCCAGGTTAAAGGCATATGTGTGTTATCCAAGATGAGCCTTTATAGTATAGGGGGCAACGGAGCAGGTGGGTCTCCTATATAGTAAGAGAACACCGCCGCCCATGGACAACCGCGCCACACTTGTGCATTGGTTGCCGGCTTTTTACGCCGCTTTTGCAACATTTTTAAGGGCCTCCGATATCCTTACTCACTAATACAGTAGAGGTACCGTTTCAATTACAACTACTATTTCACGCTGAGTATTCTGTGAGCCGGTGGTATCACTTCGAACGAACCGGCCCAATTAATGCGTTAGCATATGCTTCATGGCTCTCCCGCGGATGAGATTTGTTTGTGTTGTCCCATGTATATGTTTATACAATCACTTAAAAAAAACACGTCAAAACCACTAACTTTCGAGAATAAAATCATCATCTAAGAACAAATAAAAAATTCAGTTTAATTGTGGTTATACTAGAGATTTTTTTATATATGGTATAAGGTAAGAGAACACCGCTGCCCATGGACAACCGCGCCACAGTCCACGCATTGGTGGTGTTGCCGGCTTTTTACGCCATTTAAGCGGCATTTTTAAGGGCCTCCAATATCCTCACTCTGCAAAACACAATAAAAATCCCGTTTCAGGTTAAGCATTCTGTGGGCCCGTGGTATCACTTCGGTCGAGCCGGCCCTATCAGTAGGTCCACATATGCTTAAGCATGGCTCTCCCACGGATGAAATTGTGGTTATATTAGAGAATAAAATGACTTCAAAGTATTTTTTTATCTCACATTATTGAAGGGCATTCTTGGAATAAAAGCAGTTTATACTGTCTAAAATTTTTCGAAATATTTTTGATTTCAAATACAAAAATATTTTACTAAAATATTTAGGTACAATTTAAAAACACAAGCTGGTACTTTTAATTGTAGCTAATGGAACTTACACTTTTATCAAAGTAAAATAAAATGCTTTGATGTTTTGCTTACTAAATCATATTCCGACCTCATATGAACAGTTAACAACATAATTTACGCATCCTGCGTTTAACTTCAGGATTGATTTCATAAAGCATTAACATGTATTCGTTAGATCATTTTCTATCTTCGATGGAAAACACCTCCCGCGTCATGGTTACCCAACTTGCAGCGTCCTACGCAAATTCCCACATCACCTCGGAACGTCGCCAACTTTCAGTTTAGTTACGATTTCGAAAACGAACCGACGTCCGCCGCCGGCACTTACCGAGTTTCGAACTGTTGCAAAGTTCCATTTCCGGTACAGTTCAGTGTATTGTGATTGTGATCTGTGACTCTTGCATTGGATTATATCATTGTTGTTGGTATGTATTTAACGTAATCCTTGAATGATTGGGTTTCAGCTACAACTTTGTGAAATTCTATATAATTAATGATATTTTAAGGCTTCCAATCAAATTATAGTACTTCCAAATCAATTTACGTGGAAAGCTTAACATCTATGCTTAAATTACATATGCATAATCAATATTCATCTATTCATTATTAAAAATTGATGTGGCATATATAATTAACATTACTTCTATATTTTATATTCGCTCTAGAGAACTATAAAGTTGTACGAAATCCGAGGCCTTCAGCCTTTACAAAAATAGAATTATCCGTATACTAGTGAAAACCGCTGGACACCCACACGTCTAACCTTGTTCGATAGATGGCGCTGACCACATGACTCAACACTGAGCCAAGATCACTGATGATCGATTGACTCTTCAGTACACGTCAATCCTACATATTAATGATTCATATAGTAAATTTTATGTCATCCATTTCAAAGCAATACTACACAATTACAGTAAATTATCCGGCTCTTCCGAAAAGATACCACGAGCTCATAGAAAACTCAACGTGAATCGGTACTTGTACTGTGTTTTGCTGAGTGAGTGAGGATATCGGCGACCCTTAAAAATGCCGCTTTAGTGACGCAAAAAGTCGGCAACACAACCAATGCGCGGAATGTGGCGCGGTTGTCCATGGGCGGCGGTGTTCTCTTACCATATAGGAGACCCATCTGCTTCGTTATCCGCTATACTATAAAAAAATTATAAACTTTAAGGCCGAAAAGGCACTCACGGCTCAGTGAGGATGGAAGACCTCTAGATATCGCCCGCTAATATGCCTCCATATTTTTTTAAAAAAAGTAAATCATATGCAAGATACAATGAATTTCAGTTTTATCGTATTATTTCAAAAGCCTTCAATAGTAAATATAACGACTATTTTTTAAATTACATATTGACCTATAATAATATTGAGTTAAACCAAGTGATGTTTTGTTTTTCTCAAAAAAATATATTTATTCATTCTTTAATTTCTATTTCGTCTCCTTCAAAGTAATTGTACCCTCAGATATAACACAATTGTGATGGAATTATTCCAATCTTCAAAGCAGCTTTGATATACAATTTTTGGCAAATCCTTGATCATTCTCAGCAAATTGTATCTCCTATACCGTTGTAAAACGCCATTCTTTCAGGGAGAGCTAAATCTTGTGAATGCATCACCAAATGTGTCAAATCTAGATAGCCCTTGACATTTTAAATAAGGGTTTTCGGTTAAACCTTCTTTTTTAAAATACCTCATATATACTTTAAAACATATAATATACTATATAAATTACACTACCTACGTATTTAAATATAAAAAATATAATATAAATATATATACAATATATTAAATATCAAAGCTATATAAATTGTGACAGGATCGTAGCTGCGTAGGCAACCGTAGAACATACTACATTTCCAAATAGTTTAATTTGTGTTTTTTTAATTTGTCAATTTTTTAATATTTTTTCTAAAGCGCGATAGCTGTAATACGTGTATAGAATCATTTAAGCCATATTAATTTATATTTTATTCAATCTTAACTCTGTCTCACCCGTCGGACAATCACGCAGACCCACCAATTAGGCTGGTTCGTCTGAAATGATACCACGGGCTTACAAAATACTTAGTGTGAAACGGTATTTGCACTGTGTTTCGCTGAGTAAGTAAATCAGAGGTCCTTAAAAATACCGCTGAGTGGCGTAAAAAACTAACAACACCACCAATGCGCGGACTGTGGCGCGGTTGTCCATGGGCGGCGGTGTACTCTTACCATGTAGGAGACCCACCTGCTCCATTGTCCGCTATTCTATAAAAAAAATAATACCAGCGTGAAAAAGTACTTGTACTGTGTTTCACTGAGTAACTAAATAAAAATCATGATATATTGTAACGACAATTTGACAAATAGTAAATAAATAAATAAGTGATTCAATATTTAATATAATTATGTAAAAATAATATTGTATAAATAATAATATACCACTCTGGTTAATACAAAATTCGTTACCATTTGTATAAAAATAATTTTCTACTATTATACAGCGGAGAACGGGACAGACAAATCGCCTGATGGTAAGAGATAACCATCGCATTATGGAAATCCGTGCCAAAATCCGCGTTTTGGTTCTATACCGTCTTCTAGAATAAATAGGAATTGGTTAAAATTTATTTTAATCAATTTAATAGAAAGTTTACCATTATAATAAAAATGTAAAAAATATTATTTCGATGTTTGAAATTATAAAACATACAAAATATCTTTGTGATCAATTTAAAAAAAAAATTGTGAATTCTGAAAAAATCTGCTAATTTTAATTATGTTACTAGTGTGAAAAATCTTCCTTCTTTATAAGAATAAATTTGTTTTCACTCGACTTTAAACATCTCTAATTATTTAATACGATATAATTTCACAAGGAAATATTATTATATATTATTGAATTTTAAAATTCCCCGCCACGACACCAAATATAATAGGTTTAAAAATTCACTTCTTTGGATGTATAAGTTTGTTTTTATTTAAATTAAAATATGTCTGATTATTTAATTCTATATTACTGCAAAAGGAAATGATTATTATTGAATTTTAAAATTTCCTGCCACGCCATCATAATGATACATAAAACACTAATTAATACAATTAATTCTTTCACTAGTCTTTCTTTTTATTCTTTAGCAGACACCGGAACAGGTGGGTCTCCTATATGAACACAGGCGCCCATGAACAACCGCGTCAAAGTCCGTGAATTTGTTGTTTTGCCGGCTTTTTACACCACTTAAGCAGCACTTTTAATATTTTCGTTTCACGCTGAGTATTACTAGTCGGTATAAATACTTATGTTGTAGTGTTACTAATTTTATTTATAAAAAGAAACATTTATACCCGTTTCCTTTTAGAATTAGATTTTAAATTCTTCTAATAGATTCATTATCCCTCATAACAATATTTACTTGATTATAATATAATAATAATATTTAATATTATAAAAAAAAATTATATTTGAGGGAAATAAATATTAAATAAGTATATTTAGTAATTAAAAGACGCTGGATGCAGGTCGCCTCCGACAGGTATTCCTGGAGGTCCAAGAGGGAGGCCTATGTCCAGCTGTAGACGTCTTACGGCTAAAAATTATGGTGATTTATTTAATATTTGAGGGTATTTCTACCAACCGGAATAAAAATATATAAATTATTTGGTCTTTGGAACGGCTTGATACTGGCTGGGTATCTGACGGACTAGTTGTGCTTGCTCGTCCAAAGCGATACCACAAGCACACAGAATACCAATGTGAAATGGTACTTGTATTTTGTTGCGCCGTGTGAGTGACAATATCGGAAGCCCGTGAAATTGGGTTTTATATGGTATAGCGAAAAACGGAGCAGGTGGATCTCATATATATGATAATAGAACACCGCCGGCCATGGAAAATTTAATTGTTGTCGTGTTTTTACGCCACATTAGCGGCAATTTTGAAGGCCTTCGATATCCTTATTAACTCAGGGAAACACACTAGAAGCACCGTTTTAAGTACATCTACCATTCCACGCTGAGTATTCTGTGAGCCCGTGGTATCACTTCGGATGGTGGCGTTAAAAGCAGGGCACACAGCTAGAGTGGATTGTGACCTAGGCAATAATAGGGCAAGCGGTTCTCCGCCCATGAACATGCCTAGCCCCTGCAGAGCCGCTGGTGCTCTGACAGCCTTTGTAGGAATGTGTGCCAGGAATGTGTACGCTGTTTTCTTGAAGGTTTTTCAAAGTCGTATTAGTTTAGAAATACCTCTGCTGGCAGCTGATGCTACAGAGAAAATTCTATGTATATTTTGTTGCAGGTTTTCCCAGCGACGACAGTTTTTTCCCGCCAGTAATGACAAACAGCTAGCACTATGGGGGTGGCTGACGATTTTGCCCCGAGCTTCACGCAGAAGCCCCAACTGAGACAGGAGGATGACGGCAACAAGCTGGTGTTCGAGTGCCAGCTTCTCGCAGGCCCCAAGCCCGAGATCAGTTGGTATCGCAGTGACGAGCTGCTCAAAGAAGATAACAGGACACAATTTAAGTAAGTACTTAACGTAATCCATATGCACTTTCTATGCTTTAAAACAATGTTTCCCAACCTGTGGTCCGCGAACACCAGGGGATCTGCTAGTATATATATGGGAATCCGCGGTGTTACTCTGGACCAGGCATAAATGTTAATAATAGCTAAAATAAATACCTTATCAGATTTTTGCTGTTGCAAAAAAAAATTATTAAAGGATTCGTGAAAACTGGCCGTGAATTCCTAGGGGTCCGTGGCTGCTATTTCAGCCATAGACCCCTAGGAATTGGGGATCGCTGCTTTAGAATTTAACATATTATATTGTTTTGCGGTGTTTATTGGGTAACTTCACCAAAACGTCTCAACCAATATTTTTAATTGTGTGCATATCAGGTATATCTGACAATCAGTAAATATAAATCACACAACGAAATTTTAAGAATGGTCCAACAACTTTAGTTTTTTTATGATATACCATTGAAAAATAAATTATATTTAAAAAATAAATACAATAAATAAAAAATTATAACAACTGAAGTTATGAGTTAGTTTTCGTTCCATCTGTCTGTCGAATAAGAATTGTTATTACAGCTCAGGATTTTGAAGGAAATAAAGGAGGCGTAAGGTAGCTAAACTGAGTCTCGAAATTTAACGTTGTTTCCCAAAGAATGACGCATTCAGATCATTTATAAACATCTTATTGACTATGACAATTCTGTGACACAATTGGTATAGCCCAAATTTAATCGAATAATGGCAAATATTATAAAATCACTTCAAATTAAAATTATGAAACAAAATCTCTGTATACTGTATTTAATTATATACATATTTTCTTATTATTTTTAATTTAATATAGTATTATTAATTTATTTATATGACTTCTAGAATCCAGAGCGTGGCGAACAACAAGTACCTGGTGGTACTGGAACTTGATGATGTAGTGGAAACTGATGCGGGACTCTACAAGGTTAAAGCTAAGAATAAGATGGGCGAGGTGGCCGCTTCCATCAATCTTAACTTTAGCCGTAAGTTATCAAGTTTCTAATAGAAATATAAGTTTAAAAAATATGAGGGTTTGATTGAAAGTTTCTACAATGAACCGAGTAGATATCACACAATCATATAATATTTACACAACTAACCAAAAATTATACCTGTAAATAAAGAAATGTTGTCTTTTTGTTTTATTTTACTTCGAAGATTAAATTACAATTAAATGTCTTATAAATATATTTTTGAGTTGAATTTCGAAATAAATAGAAAACATTATATCTACGTTGCAGATAAATGTTACTTTAACGATTAAAGAATATAAACCAAGACAATATTTATTAATAATTTATTAGATAAGTTTAATATTTTATTAAATTTTAATTATTATTTTCATTTAAAATTTTACTAAATTACTTTTTGTCAATTTTCAGCTGCAGATGAAGAGAAACAGAAGTGAGTGTTTCTTATCATTATTTTACCTATTTTTAAGATTACGTCGCATAAGCACTCCTACATAATTTTCAAAGTCAAATATCTTTATTTTACATAGAACCACTACTTTGAACGTTTGAAACATTAAATAAACAGACAATTTACTAACGCCCAGATTTTATAATAACAGTCAAAGGGATTGATATTAAATATCGTTTAAAAATTAATATAAATTAGGAACTGGAGCAATTAACTTCTATATTTCGAAAAAAGAGCGTACCTACCCCTTTAAGGTCGGCAACGCACCCTGTGTCATGAGAGGGTTTGGGCTGTCCAAGTCCGGAGGACTTATCCTACATAAACCTCTTGCTTGTTTCCCACTGTTTTCATAAAAAAGCGAATATATCGCTTAAGATCTTTTGTACTTTAATACAAGATCAAAATACTTATTAATATACGATTTAAAATTTATGTAGTCATCTTGTTTTTTTTGTATCTATTAAATAAAAAAGGGAGTTATTTATACCTATTTGAATCCAGATTCGAACAGATACAATAATAATGTATTATTTTCAGGCAAGTAGACGGTAAGGCTCCCACGTTTGCGCGCAAGCCAGCCATCCGACAAGAGGACGACGGCAAACGATTGATCTTCGAATGCCGCATTGAGGCTGACCCACTGCCCAATGTCAGCTGGTCCCACAATGGTACTGGCGTCTCTCCCGGTGCTAGACATAAGGTAACTAGGAATAATACAACCTTAAAAGCGTAGTCATCATCATCAGCCTATTGAAGTTCATTGATTTATCTCTCAGCGTGACTGCCAGCGTTGTCTTCTCCATAGCTGAGTATATAAGGCGTAGTACTACAAAACTTATGACTGACCTAATAGAAATCAATGAAATTAGCATTTCCTATTCTATTTTCACAAAAAACGAGAGAAAAATAAAACCAATATGTGTCTCTCTTAATCGATTATTTAACTCACCTAACGGAAGGTCGTAGGTTCAAATTGGAAAAAATTGGCGCACATTTATATTGCCAATAGACAAAATTATAAGAATATATAAAGGATGTATTATACTTTAAATTCATTAAAATGAAATTGATTTTCATGTTTTTGATGAAATGACATTGTTCATTATTCTTATTTTCTTTAGAGAATGGAAAATGACCTTGACCTTATTACCCTTTCAGGACTTAGATGTCCTTGACTTTGATTATACGACATTCAGAATAGATTTACCCTTGAAATTCAACTTTTTAGAGTCATTGAACTTGTCCTTTGGAAATATTAATTTTTTTCATACCATCATTTTGAAATAAACACTTAGAAAGTTTTGAAATGTACCTATTATAATATAGTATATATCACCCGTGGGCTTCTTCAGGCTCAGGGAATTCTTCAGGCTTCATAAATTCATTACTTTTGATTGCACTTTTGATTTGATTATAATATTAGTTATAATCAAAACTATAAGATACATTTTATAATTAAATCAAAATAAGTTTTACTAAGATTTTTGCCTAATTCATAGGATAACATTGTATAAATAGTAGTGTCTGACCAAAAATTCTGTTTTGGTTTCGGCCAAAAATCAATTTTCTACTGAAACTTTTAACAAAACTGAACTGAAACAGAAAAAACAAGAAAGAATTCCTAAATATATTATATTTAGAAGATTTTTATTTGATTTCAAAACTTTTTTAATATTTTTACTATTTAAATTTGTTGTTTGTTTGTTAGTTTCGGCCGGAAAATCAATTTCGATCGGACTTTAAAATAATGCTTGAAATTATTTCCGCATGAAATATTTTCCAGTTAACAGTGAACAAGGACGGGAAGTCTTATTATGCGTCGTTGGAGATCAACAACGTGACAGTTGAAGACGCAGGCAAATACAGAGTGACTGCTAAGAATGAACTCGGAGAAAGCAATGCTACAATAAGCTTGAACTTCGACAGTAAGTATTGCTAAAACCGTATTTATTGAAAAAAAAAAATACATATTTTATAGTCCTTTCGCGTTATGAAAATAGTGAGTCATCATTTTTTATTTCAAATGAGCCTATTACAATCCTATAAATTAGAAAGTCGTGTTTTTTGTATTTTTTATAGTATAGCGAATAATGGAGCAGGTGGGTCTCTTGTATGATAAGAGAACACCGCCGCCCATGGACAACCGCGTGACAGTAAGCGCTTTATCGTACACTTTTTAAGCCATTAAGCTACATGGCTCTTAAAGATGCTCTCTCTCTCTCTCTTTAACTGGCTAATTTTAAAAAAACAACGATGAGGCACTATTTTCTTAATGCGAACGGACTATATGCCAAGAGTTTAAATCTCCAATTTAATTTGAAACTTTAATGGTATGAATATTATGGAGTATCAATTGGTAATTGAATTGTCTTTGGATATACAAAAATAAATATAGATTTTGATAGTGTAATAGCTTACCTGTGCTATAGACAAATGTACCCAAATGTTATTTTAAAGAAAGATAAACCAAATCATAATAAATTAAATAAATAATAGATCATATAGTAATGTTTTACGCTTATGAATTTAGTAGGTATTTGTGCTGTTCTACAAAGTTTGTTGTAATTGTAGAATTCGCTAAGCTTTCGTATTTTCATGAACTAATTTCATATATTTTTACACGTTTACACTTAATATATACATGTATTGTCCGTTTAAGATGTTTTCTCGCTATTCAATGCATGTATAATATTAGCCGTGGGAGAGTCATGCTGAAGCATATGCTGACGCATAAATTTTGCCGGCTTGTCCGTTGTGATACCACTAGCTCACAGAATACTCAGCGTAAAACGGTACTTATACTGTGTTCGCATAGTGAGTGTGGATATCGGAGGACCTTAAAAATGCCGCTTAAGTGCAGTAAAAAGTCGGCAACACAACCAATTCGCGGCCTTTGGCGCGGTTGTTCATGGGTGACGGTGTTCTCTTACCATATAGGAGACCCACTTCTCCGTTGTCTGCTATAGAATAACAAAAAATGGACATATCGTATTTTCACGACAGTCAAGAACATGAAACACTACACATATTATACTAATCATTATTCCCATATGCTTTTTTATGTTTTAACTCTTCAAAATACGTCGATCTTCTACAGTAGCATATCTGCTTAGTGTCTTTAACATTAAAAGCAACTGTTATGCGTACTATTATTATTATACGTATTTATTAATCAAAATTTTATATTATGTCCAAGAAGTATATATGTATTTATCAGCGTAATCTATTCTTTTTAACTCACAAATCTTTCCGAATTGACACACGAAAACATCTTAAATGTGATAATGACATGTAGAAAACGTGCCGTAAATTTACGATGAACAATTTGTATAGGCGACGAAGCGCCAGTACCGGAGGATTTCATAAAACCTACATTTACGGAGAGACCAGTGATCAGACAGTCGGAAGATGGTACCAAAATAACATTCGAATGTCGATGTGTTGGCAAACCGAAACCAACCATTACCTGGTAAGAGACAGCGATGAATTAATTAATTCTCTAAGCATAGGAATATCAATTAACCGACAATTAACGTAACAGGTACCATGGCAAAAAGTTAGTAAAAGAAAGTAGTCGATACAAAATATCACTCGAAGAAGATCAAACTTTATATCATATCGCGCGACTAGAAATAATAGGCGTAGAGAATGCAGACAAAGGTGAATACAGAGCTGTTGCTAAAAACAAACATGGCGAAGGCGTAGCAAAAATCAATTTAAATTTCCAAAGCGGGGACAAACCTAAGTATGCACTGCTAATTTATTATTTTAAATCAAAATAGGTCAGAAATAATAATCATTGTACTTTCGAACAGAATCCCCGATGGTAAAGCACCAAGATTTCCCAAGAAACCGACTATTAGACAAGAGGGTGATATCCTTATTATGGAATGTATACTTGAAGCACACCCACTGCCAGATATAACCTGGTTTCACGGTGACAAAGAGATTAAGGATGGTGTTAAAATGAAAATGTCTAGAAAAGCTACTGGGAAAGATACATACAATTTGACGTTAGAAATATTAGGCCCCACTGCTGAAGACGGTGGGAATTATAGATGTAACGCCTTTAACTTGTTTGGTGAGAGCAACGCCAATATTGCTCTCAATTTCCAAGGTAAAAATGAATATAGGCAATAAGTACGCATACAGTAGCAAATGCATGTTAGGTACAGTTCTCGGTTGCATGATGCATTTCTATTTCATCATCATAGTTCCGAAGTGTTTTAAAATCATCATCATGGCATTAATGTTAAATAAATATATAAATATCTAAATAAAGTATTAAATAATAGATCAATTTGTTGTGGATTATATATTAATCGAATTTTATACCTAGGTGGGGACGATGAAAATGGATTTGCACCATCGTTCGTGGAGAAACCCAGAATCATTCCCAACGAGGATGGCACGCTCATCACAATGCGATGCGTCTGCAGAGCTAAGCCGGCGGCTGAAGTCACGTGGTACCGAGGATCGACGGTTATCAAAGCTAGTAGCAAGATCCAGATCAAATCATCAGTAATCAGTGAGGATGTGTATGAACTGGTGTTACTTCTATCCAACCCGACTGGAGCGGATGGTGGCGCTTACCGCTGTCATGTCCAAAATGAGTTTGGAGAAAGTAATGCCAACTTGAACTTGAACATTGAAGCCGAACCAGAGCCCGAAGGTGAAGGTCCGACATTTGTTGAGAAACCAACAATTCAATCCAAAGACAATGGGAAATTAGTAGTCATGGGTTGTAAGGTAAAAGCTAGCCCGAAACCGACGATCGTTTGGTACCACGAGGGTAAAGAAATAAAGGAATCATCAAAAATTAAAACCAGGATCGAAGTGAAAGAGGACATGTATACAATTATATTAGAGCTCATCGATCCTGGTGTTGAAGACTCCGGGTTGTACAAATGCAATATCAAAAATGAACTTGGGGAACTCAACGCGAATTTGACGCTCAATATTGAAAGTAAGTAATTTTTATATTAAACGGTCCATCGCTCGTGGATGAACCAACCTTTTTAGAATTAGGTGCAGCATTAGATATAAATACTACATGACAACGTTTGAGTTAATATGAACTATAATTTTATCTATCAAAATAAATGAAACACGAATTATTTGAACTCATTCTATAATACGACCATATTTTCTATTCACAGTCATTCCAGTTATTAAAGAGAAGCCAAAGGTCATTAAAATAGTGAAAAAGAAGACTGTGATTGTTGAATGTAAAGTATTAAGTAAATTTGCACCAGCATGTACATGGTTCAAAGAAGCAAGCGCTGTTAGGGAAGATTCGAGGCATACAGTATTGATAGAACCATCGAGAGAGGTAAAGTTTTCATTTGTCTTGAATGTAGCTTTTAAATGATGCAAATATACAATGGTATATTTTACAGGGTGAATTCACAGTTAAGTTAGAAATCTCAAACGTGAACCAACAAGACAAGGGCTCCTACAAATTAGTTGCCAAGAACGAGAAAGGTGAGGCGACTTCACAACTTGTTGAGATTACTGAAATTCCTGAAGAAAAGGGTGACAAACCATACATCATCAAACACTTTAGAAGTTTGGTAAGTTGTTAAAACACTGTTTTTGCTTATTATTATAAAGCTAACAACTGATCCGGCGGTTTCTTGATATGTATGTATAATCGCAGCCTACGAAACGCCATACGAAATTTGGTTGTAATGCCGGCTTTTACTTTGCTTATGAGTTAACCTAACGGGTCTTCGATATTCTTATTCACGCACTAAAATAAAGAACCTCTACTATTTCAAACTGATAAAGCCATGGTATCACTCCCAAGGTGCGGGACCAATTAGTGCAACAATACCTCCTTCAGTATGTCAGTTCTATTTGTACAACTATGTTAAGAAATTCGCCACAGCAAGACCGTAGAACGAAGCCAGTACCCATTAATTTCATGTTATCTTTCAAGATTGCTAGGCCACGAGACTTAAAGTTTTGTTTCTTTTTAATAGATGATAATTACTTCTAAATATTATAATTACAGGCTAAAAAGGAGAACGAAGAAGCTGAATTTGTTGCTGTTTTGAAAACTTCTGATCAGTCATGTAGATGTACGTGGTACAAAAATTCAACAGTTATCAGAGATTCTTCGGAAGTGAACACATCATTTGATGGCATAAATGCTCGTTTAATAATAAGAAAAGTGACTTCAAAGTATGTCGCCAACTATAGAGTTGTCATAAGAAATGAATATGGCGAAGATGAATCTAGTGCAGACCTGACACTTGTCGAGGAAAAGGTGAGATTGTTCAAATACATTTGATTTTGTTTGTTGAAGTATTAAGAATAGTTATGATTAATGCCACCACAGCTACAGATTTGATGATACTTATCTACCTACCAGCACAACTTTTACTGCATCAGACATAATGACAAGTACATGTCATTCATCAAATTTCATAAATCAAAGGGATTATTAACAATTATATTATTATTTGTTATATCAGATTAAGCAGAAATTTATTAAAATTTTCAGAAAAAGAAAAAAGAGGAAGAAGAAGAAGAGGTTACTGTTATGGAGGAATCTGAAGAAGAGATGTCAATAGTGGAAGAAAAATCTGTCATAGAAGAAACATCAGTTATTGAACAAAATCACGTTGAGGAAAGAAAAGTAAGAAAATATATCTAATTTCTTTTTTATGGTTATAACATTAATTATAACTATCGTGACATAATCCTAGGACTATAGCATCTGTTATCTTTAATTTAGACTTAATGCTTTTGAGAACTGCAATATAAATTGGGTTAACTGAGTATTGTTAAATAGTATCCTTTAGCATCATCATTAAAATTTGTACTATTATTAATCAAGATCCATCATATGATTTTTATTATAAATTATTTCTAATAAAATTAATGTCTATCTATTAAGGAACAGAAGAAACAACAAGAGGAAGAAGAAACTATAATTGAACAGAAAAAAGCAGCTGCTAAAAAGGTAACAAAGAAACAAGAAGTGAAAGTAGAAACCCAGAATGAAGAAGTATCAGTTCAGGCAAAGAAAACTGAAGAAAAAGCTGAGGCTAAGAAAGTTGAGACGAAGATTCAAGAGACCAAAAAAGCTGAGGCAGAACAAGAAGAGATTACAAAAATTCTAGAGAAAAAGGTCGCAAAAACAGAAGAAGAGAAGAAGGCACTTCTAGAAAAGATTGAAAGTAAGAAAAAACCAGAGCCGGAGCCTGAAAAGAAAATCGAAGGCCTTCCTAAACTGAAACCAGTGAAGCCAAAGGAAGAACCAAAGGAGGAAGTAGAAAAAACCACTAAAAAAACAGAAGAAAAGAAGAAAGTCATCAAAAAGAAGATCGTTAAGAAGAAGGAAGAAGATGTAAGTAGTTCACTAATAGATAAGTTCAAAATTGTATTATTAACATGCAATCTCTTCAATGTTATTATTTTTCATAACGAAATTTAAATTATACATATTTCAGATGGAGTATTGTGTATATGTATTGAAAATCATTACTTCCTGTGCTAACAATAGTGTTGTGAGTTACTTGTGTTAACATTACTGTAATATTATGTGTTTCAATAGGATGAGTTCAACTTTGACGACGATTATGAGCGCCCAGTTTTGGAGAAATATGAAAAAATTACACCTACACCACTCCAAAAAACACCTAAGGGTGATGACACACCAAAGGTAAACACATAACACAACTTTAAAATTAGTACACTTTATTAACTAGAGCGTATGTAACACATATAAATTATTTACATAGAGCAAGCGTGCTTCAATTTCCGAAACGACTAAAAAACAACCAGATGAATCGGATGAGGAGACGCAAGATGCTCCAACCAGAGACAAAAAGTCTAAAATCGATAGTACAGACGAGGTATAATTCTTGTTTAAAAAATTATAAATTTTTTGAATAATACCGCATTTATATTGAATAAACACTAAAATCTGTTATTGTTAAATTTAGGTTATTGAAGAAACTCGTAGAACTAGCATTAAAAAGGGTATTCGTAAGCCTGAAGAGCCTGTTGATGAAATATCAAAGGTTAAGTTATCGAAAACTCCAATAAAACCAACGGAAGACAACATGGAAGAGCCTCAAACGGCTCAATCTAAAAAGACCGTTAAAAAGGTAGAAGGCTATTAAAGCTTCTTTTTACTTTATAATGATAACGTGGTATTAATTGATTTTTTTGTTAAGCCTGACGACCACAAAGAGTTTATTGACGATTACGAAAGACCAGATCTTGAAAAGTACGATAAGATTTCACCATCGCCTCTCGATAAGACAAAGAAACAAAATGGCGTTTCTGAGGTATAGCAATCTATTCGTATATAAAAAAAAACTTTGCAATACGCGTAAAGTTATATTAATAACAATTAATTGTAATTTATAGGAATCAACCTTTATTGATGATTATAAAAAACCTGAACTAGAGCAATATGAAAAAATTACACCCACACCTAAAGATAAGCGTCGTCCCAGTGACACACAGGTATATACATGTACTTGTATATTTTCATAACAAAGCAATATTTTAATAAAACACATATTTGTTAGGATGAGACGGATTTGATGACTGGTAAAATTAAACCAAAGCCTAAAGAGGACGAACCAGAAAAGCCGACACTCCGAAAGAGATCCGTTATAAAAGATAAGGTAATGAGAAATTTTTCTCATAAAGCGATTAAAATTACTGCGTTAAAAATAAGTAATTAACACAAATTATGATGTAGGATGAAGAGAAAAAGGCTGACGACAAACCTAAACCCAAAACACCAAAGAAAGATGACACTAAACCAAAGAAACGTCCATCTCTTAAAGAGAAAGAGGTATCTTACAACGTTCTAATAAAACAAAACTAAAAATGTAACAAATTAAACACACGCGATGAAGCTGAACACAGGCTCATAATCTATTTATTCACTTTTAATCTTAATTCTGTCTCAATATCTCTTTGAATAAATAATTTTCTCTGCTTCTTTAACAACATGGTTCTGGTAAAAGGTTGAACAGGTATAATTAGCATTGCATGTGAGCTTACTGTGGATGCATGATTGGCATTATGTAAATATTTTATGTTTCTGGAATTTTCTGTGGAAATTCTATAGTCATTTAAGTTTTCATCTTGAAGGTCGAGGAAGAATTGTTTATCGATGATTATGAAAGGCCAGTTCTTGAAAAATATGAGAGAATCACACCGACTCCAATTGAGAAAAAGAAGAAGGTACACTCTTACACTAACCCTTGACTGCACAAAATTATTCATTTTCTTAAACACTTTAAAAACATTTAATAAATAAATAAAATATATCACAAATTCTTAAACAAATATAAATATTTATAGGAGGAAAGAATTCCTCAAGAAACATCGCCAAACCAAAGACGCCAATCAGTAAAAGATAATGATAAACCTGAGGTATGCATACTGTATATGAATCATTAAAATAATATATTTCCCAAAAACTAATTCATATATTTTTAATAGCCAATGGAAGTTGATGAGTTTGAAGATTATACGGACACACTAGATATACCTAAAGTAAAGAAAGATCTAGACACCACATCACTTACAAAAACACCATTGAATGATACACCAATGGTTTGTACTAAATAAAAGTTTAAAACTATTTATTTAACGATATTTGCTTTTAATTTATTTATAATTCATTATTTGATATAGGACGAAGATAACTTTGAAAAACCATTCACAAAATCGGGTCCAAAGAATGACAAAACCTCTTATCCTATTACCAAAGAAAATGAGGTAATCATTTAGTTCTTTAATATTAGAAACAAATCATTTTTAGATAGATATTTCTATTGACATTTCAAATTATTAATTAAAAAAATATGGTTAGGTCGCTCCAAAATACACTGGTGACAAGAAAAAGACGGACACAGAGAAAGATAACGAATATGACACATCGCCAGTTAGTACAGATAGCTTGAATGTAGTAAAGGTATAAATGCAATTATATTAAAAATATATTTTTATATGTATAGCGTTTTTTTTAATAATAAATTATGAATAGGATGACGAGTCCGTTACTAAGACAACAAAACGTAAAGAAAGTATCAAAAAACCACAAACGGAAGAAACAGACGATATTACAGAAGTGAAATCAATCCGTAAACAATCATTAAAAACAAAGGTAGTATAATAATGAAAGTGTCATTTTATATCAAAGAAAAAAATCAAAATTAAAAATTTTAATTTATAGGACGATGAAAGAACTACAGAGGACAAAGAGAATGTTAAACCAATTAAGAAAGATAAACCTTTAACTAAAAAGCGTCCATCTGTCAAAGCTAAAGAGGTACACAACACACCGAAACTACTTAAACATTTTTAACATGCACATATTTTGAAGCACATATTTTTTATTATACACAGCGTCTAACATATCACCTTATTTTTAAATTCTATAGCGGACAACGGGACAGGTTGGTCTCCTGTATGTTAAGAAATCACCGCCGCTCTTGAACAACCGCGCCACATTCCACGCATTGCTTGTGTTGCCGGCTGTTTACGCCACTTAAGCGGCACTTGTACAGGACTGCAATATCCTCACTCAATCACACGAAATGGTACTCGTACTGTGTTTCGCAGAGTGAGTGAGGATTTCGGAGGCCCTTAAAAGTGTACGCGTAAAAAGTATGCAACACAACCAATGCGCGGACTGTGGCGCGGTTGTTCAAGAGCGGCGGTGTTTTCTTACCATATAGGAGACCCACCTGTCCCGTTGTCCGCTATAGAATAAAAAAATCTAATCAAAGCAATAAGGAGGTCTAATTTGTTTGGATATTTGACTATTTTATTTACAGGGTATTTTATTGACTATATTTTACATATTTTTTTAATATTTTATTATTTTATATTTTATACACAGCGCTGATTATCAATGTTTAGTGTTAAGTTGATTTTACAGCAATGCGGAACGAAGGAGTTTTAACCAAAAACGTCGCATGTTATAAGGCTTCGCTTGTTTTTCGGGGTTTAGCTACTTTGCATGTTTCAATATATTCACAGAATCGTATATACTTAAATCTTTCTCTACTTAGTTAACACTCTATATCTGTTATCTTCTCGAAGAAAGCTGTATTCTATAAAATGTTAACATATTGGTGCTTTGAAGGTTGTGGAGGAAGAATTTGTCGATGATTATGAGAGACCAGTCCTTGAAAAATACGAAAAAATCACACCAACACCACTAGAGAAAAAGAAAAAGGTACACGGTACCCCTCACGCTTTAACCGCTTAAAATACACATTAGAAGAAAAACATTAAAAGCTACAAATCCCTACACTAGAAATTATATTACTGACGCAAATTAAACACTAATATCCCATAACGCATTTGATACAAAATATAATTTGTAACGGCTTAAAGATCCTTAGTTTAATTTTGAGGCTTAAATCTGAAGGCTTGTTCCATGCTAGATTATAGCATAATCCTTTATGGCATGCTTGCAATATTAAAGAGTAATTAATTTAATAAAAGTAAAAAACAGCAGGAAGAAACGCCTGAAGACGTTCCATCTGCAACCGCTCAGAGGCGTCGTTCAGTTAAAACTAAAGACAAGCCTGAGGTAATATTTAATACTTATGATAAAAATATACTCATAACCACCTTTATTAATCGATCGTATTCTGTAGCCGATGGATGTTGACGAGAGTGTCAGTATGTCAGCACCGAAAAAGCCAGGAAAACCTGAGCCCGAAGACGTTACACTCACACATAAAACACCTGCTGAAATTACACCTACGGTTCGTATATACAACAATACTATTTTAAATTAAAGAGTATTGTGTAATAATAATTTGATTAATTAGGTGGATGAAGCCGAAGCTAAACTAAAGGTTAAAAAGCCAGAGATTGTTGAAGACGCAACAATAAAACGACCTTCGGAAAAACCACAAAAGGTATTAGAAAATATTTCTATGAGTCATTTTTCAATTTTAATATATACAGCAGTGCATTGGGACTAGTATAAACAGTTTTAAATTACAGATTGAATTTGCTTATTTAGAAATAGATGTATTCAAATGTATCAATAAACATAGACCAATAAGTTGTAAAAATAACAATTCGCAGATAATTAGCAACAATAATAAATCCAAGTCAGATCTGCCAATAGAACGAAGATTCTCATATATCATAAAGGTACACAGACACGATAAAAATAATTGCACTTATGTAACGACACGGAAATAGCACAAGATATTTACGTAGCACTCGACAAAATCTATATATAGTGACTAAATGGTCAAGCACATACAAAACACAATTGTACATACACAAATAGATTACGCAAACTTTTGTCTCTTTATCACAGCCAGCACCATTTTCATTTCTTTTTTCAATCTCTTCTGTATCTAATACTATGTGTGTGATTGTGATGTTAGGGAGAGGATACCGAAGAGTCTGTCAGCATCACCAAACCTAAAACTAAGACAAGCACAACCGCCCCTGAGGACGCATCTCTGACACAAAAAACTCCAGCAAAGAAAAAACCAACGGTAGTATAATTGTAATTTTAAGCATCTCATTTGAAAGAACATTAGACTTATAAAGTATATTTTTACATAGGAGGGTACCGAAGCTGCTAAGCTCAAAATTAAAAAGCCAGCTGTGAAGAAGAATGGCGTAGATGAACTCGGGGTAAAATTACAATTGAAATGCTTAAAATACATGCATGTTTATACACAGTTTGTATTGTATACACAACACAACTGGCGTACAGTTCTTAAAAGTCACGCAAATACAGACCTTAATAAATTTACGACTTCATAGGTACCTCTCACAATACAAGATGGTAAATTTCAAGTACCACAACTCAAGAAAACTACAAAGAAAACACAGGACAAGCCCAAAAACGCTACACCAAGCGAGATCGAAACTCCCGAAGGGGTAAACACTGAACACATTATTCATCCATGTTGTGTCTATGTCAAAATAGATGTACACCACATTTCTTTCTGTAAATACACTTCTCTGTATACACTACGATTTACAATACAATTATCATTCTTAATTTACTATGTACATATTATAAAATTGTTAGAAGTCGTCGGTTTGCGGTAACCAGTGGTTTCTTTTTTTTTGTGAATTCGGTTCGTCTATTTCAGCAACGGTCGAACTTTGATACATGGAATTAATATTTGTATTATCCTAATTTTTTTTATAATATAGCAGGTAACGGAACTGTCTTTTCAATATTTCGCTTCCATTGCGTTGCCGGTTTTTTAAGCGTTTTAATTTTAAAGGACTCCGATATCCTCATTCACTCAGCGAATCAACAAGTACTGTTTCACTTTTGTACTATGTTAGCCCGTATTACGTAGGATGGGAAGGCAAAATTAGTGAATTGTTTGTAAAAACTTTTTAAATTCCAATTATACAATTAATTATATAATTACACTGAAAATTCTATACAGTAATATAAATTATGATATTAAGGGTTTTTTCGTCAATATTTTCGCTTTTGTTAGTATTTCTTCACATTAATTTCCAGTGTCACTGTTTCAACCGTTGCAAAATATCAAAGGAGAATCGGTTGTGGTCGCATGCTTCTGCTTACATTACAGGAATTCTACAGCTTATGCTCAAACCGCTTATGAAATAACGCGACAGGAAGTAAGTCAAATGATTAATAATCCTAAATTTACAATTACAGTACCAATTAGACTTCGTTGATGACTATGAAAGACCAGTTTTGGAGAAATATGAGAAAATATCACCAACACCCACTGTTCGTGAGAAGAAAGAAAAGGAGGTACGAAGCGAATCTTTTTAAATGACTACTTATTTACTTGTAACCCAAATTTATACCAAGTTTATATATATGTGTATAGTATAATATATATTATGAAAATAGAAATGCAACCAAGAGACTCATTTAGGATAAACGGGCCTCCGCCCATGGAAAGTGGACACTCTTGCTGGGACATTCGAGAAGAGACTTTCTTAACATAAGATTCTGATCAATTATTTTTCTAAGTACTAGATTATATTAATGCGCTACACAATAGTTTATTAAATATATTCTTAGTGTTCTCATTTATGCAATAAATATTCATATTAAATAATTAGATAATGCGATGTTTATTGAAATAATAATTATTTATGAATTATAATTAACAAAAATTATAATTCATAAATAAAAATAGAAAATAAATCCTGATTAATTTATCTTCTGAAAAATACTGAATAAGGGAAACTAATTTAGATTCATTGACTGTTTGTTTAATACTAAATGTATAAGAAAACAAATTTAATTTATAATAACAATAAAAATTCGCTAGTAATTTTTTTTAAACGGTAATTATTGATTTTGAAGGTTGGAATAACAACAGAAAAGTTAGCTGTGCAGGTATTTTACTGTCGTTTGATCCCAAAAATGTTTACTCTTTATTAATTTTTTATTGATTTTCCTTACTATTACTTCAAACATGCATTTTAACTTTAGATATGACTATATTATACATAAATATTCATTTTCCATTGCATTAAAACCTCCCTAATGAATGAATTTTCATAATATCCTGAATGTAATTGTGTTCTATGAAAATGTATGTATGTGTCTTACCGTTATATTTTTTATTTATAGACTGACAGTAGGCGAACTTCCGTTGTCTCAGTACAGAACGATGTAAGTTAAAACATTTTATTATTATTTAAAAAACAACAAATGTTTATAAAACTGAATTAGTTATTTTTATTGATAATAAATTAATACGATAATAATGAACATTTTCATTTAAAAACAGGCTTTATTACAATCTGATATCCATTTAACATTACGTTATAATAATCCTACTAATATTATAATTACGAAAGTTTGTAAGTAAAGATGGGTGTTTCTTGAATAATAAATAGGCAATATCTTATAATGATATTGTTTAAATTTGCCAAAACATAATAAGTAAGTCGTACATGGTAGTCATACCAGGCATGGCAATGTCTTCCAACTACATTACAATTTTAAAACGGTTGCAAATGAGCAGGAGGCTCACCAAGGGTAAGCGGTCCTCCGCGCATGGACACCTCTAGCCCATGCAGAGACACGGGTGCGTTGCCGAACTTTAAGAGATATGTACACTTTTCTTGAAGGTACCACGTTGTATTGGTATGGAAATATCCCTGCTGGCATTTGATTACTCAGCTGAGACTGATACGTTACGAATTACTATTTTTAATCATCCTAATCAAACTCCTACCTTATATGTTTATCACGTAATTACCATCTGAAGCTATAAAGTTATGTATATTATTATTTAATATGTAAAAATTTTCTAAAACATCCATTGTTTCAGGTTGAAATGAAGTCTGAAAGCCGAAGAAGTTCGATCATAGAAAATAAAACATTAAAGGTAATATTATCTTTATAAAATAAAATGATTTACTTAAGTCAAAAATGTACATACATTGTATGAAAATTATATTTTAAATACATGAAATTTATATATTTTGTAATAGTTAACTTCTTAGCAACACTTGTAATTGTTAATGTAGTAATTAAATCTACATTTCAAGCAATAAATAAACAAATACGTATGTAAGTAACCTAAAGATATGATTAAGATCTTTATATTAGGAAAACAGAGATGAAACTTCTTAGTTTATGATTGTTTTGAACTTATATGTACTTTTTGTAGCAAAATTATTCAGTTGTTTTTATTTTATAGCGGACAACCAAGCATGTGGGTCTCCTATATGGTAAGAGAAAACCACCGTCCATGAACAACCGCACCACACTCCTCGCCTGGTATTTTGCCAGCGTTTACGCAGCTTAAGCGGAATTTTTAAGTCTCCGATATCCTCACTCATTCTGCGAAACACAGTATACGCATCGTTTCACGCTAAGTATTCTGTGAGCCGTGGTATCATTTCGGACGAACCGGCCCTATAAGTGCGTCAGCATATGCTTCAGCATAGCTCTCCCACGAGGACGACAGTATTAAGACACTCGCCCGGCCACTCTCAAGCCCTTCCAGAGACCGAATAAACTATAAATTCAATAAATATCAAGATCGGAATTCAAACCCGATACCTTATGCTTCATGGTACACTTAAAACCATTAAGTGAGGCTCTCAGTAATAATAACGTGTTAATAAAAAGCTCAGAACTATAAAGTATGTGGACCGTGCTCAGTAAAGACAATTCCCAATAAACTGTTGTGCCACGTTATCAGTAGTTAGTAAAATATTTTACTTTTATCTAGATGACGAAAGAAACATCTGATAGCAGAAAATCATCAATTTCTTCGATCTCTGAACAGCAACAAGTCTCTTCTATCAGAAAGAGTTCACTTAAGGTATGTTTAAATAATAATTATCTTTTATAGCACAATCTTCAACAATAACAGCCAAAAATTATCTTTATTGCAAAGAGAGGCCTGGGTTCTATTACTGAAAACATTTAATGTTTATGTTGTATAGTCATTTACAGGCAGGCAACACATCCTCCAGCTCGTTTGCCTTCCAATTGTCATCACAAGATGTTTACTATTTTAGCGATAAAGAAATTGATGTGAATATTAATTATGTACAAATTAACGATTTGTTTTAAATATTATTATAAGATAAATCTTTTGTTTAGTAGTTAGAATAAAATGTCTTATGAAAATGTAGTTAGAGTTTTGGACAAATGATAGTTTCCGAGTTCCCAAAGCTTAAAGTTTGGTAGCAGAACTGTTTGAAACTTTGAACACCATTAAGTAGAATTTGAGGTAGTTTTGTAGCTAGAGCGGATACCTTCTAATGCTTTTTTTATCCCGAATAACTATTTTTAGGCTGCCGTAAAACAGGAGGCTACAGTCAACGAATTAGAAAAAATCAAATTAAAGGTAAGTTTTTTGTATAACAGATGCATGATCGTTACACAATTCTATCACAAGTACAGTAAGTACTTTACCGACTTTTTAAGAAAAAGTATGCTTTACTTGATGTTTTACGTGCTTTAAATGTTGTTTATGTTTTAATTATTTAATACAAAAAATGTTACACAGATATAATCTGGTATTTTTGTACGTGAAGCTGTCCTAACACTACGTTAACTTTCTGTATTATTACGTTCAATGGTATTAAAACATGGGCAGATAAAAACTTAAATTTGAAATTTTTTATGGGCAGTGTTGAGATTAAATTAGATAATATTTATTTATCTGAAGATCAAAATTTTATTACATAAGGATTATGTAATGTAAACAATAATTTTAGTAATTTTCTGTATAAAATAAAATAAAACAGAAAAAAATTTGAACTCTATGCATACAATAGGTATTCGCTAATAAGTTAAAAAAACAAAACAAAACATTAAAAAAATCTATAAATGTCAAAAAAACTATCAAGCTTTTATAAGAAATAATTAATATTATTTTAATAGACGTGAAATAATCACAAGATCATAAATAAAGTATTTTAAATATTCTCATCTTTTATCTAGGTAAAGTTAGTGTGTACTTCATCTGAGATCAGGTGATTAAGTAGGGGTTAGTAAGTGTAGGGACCGTGACAACAACCGCCTCCGCCGGATTCGGAGGCGAGGACCTAGCTACGCCGCCAGACTCACACCGGTGAGCTTCCGACCGGCTGCTCAGGCTGCCCATGACCCTGCGATGGCCCAAGCCAAGTTTTGTGTCTCGCAGGAGACGCCCTTGCGCTAGTCGCGGCTAAATTCTAATTCATGGCCTCCTATTCGTCCTAATTCGTCCTAAAAGACCATGCGAAGTTGTGGTGGCCGGCAGCAAATAGCCCATCCAAAAAAAAAATTTAAGTAGGTAATTAAAAGTTATATCTTAGCTTAATCTAGATAATGTAATTACAATTATCTTTATCTATCTAGATAAATAAAAATGATCTAGTCTCAACACTGATCGAGAATAACAAATTGTCAGCCTATATAAAGTTACTTACATGGTGTCTATCGATGTTGTGCATATATGCTACTGCATATGCATGCAAGTTTATATATCCGTAGCTTCACTGTATATACTCCATATGTCGATAGGATGAACACATTGAGGACATACATGTAAAACCAGACACAAAAAGGCCGCCTACGAACACAGACCTACAGGTAACATACACAATCATACAAACATACAAGACATATAATATCTTTACTCATTTTAACATTTTATATTAGGTCACACCGGAAAAGGCAAAAACAAAACGTAGAACTAGCTTAGAGCAAACAAAACCTAATGATATTTATGATAACAGACGACATAGCAATGTTGAGGTAATATAAACATTTTGATTTGGTTTCATATAAATATGAATACATACAAACATACATATAAATAATATTAAAATACAGGTTGTTGAAGATACAAACGACAGCGAAGATCTTAAACCAAAGCCTTTAGATAAACCTGATATTTATCCTTGGCGTAGATCTAGTAACGTAGAGGTAAATATAAAATATTTTATATTAAATTGTAATATCATTGTGTTTGTTGCCAAATTCTTCCAAAACGACTCGATGGTAGGTCTGAAAATCAGCTAAAATCTAAATTTTATACCACTTAATGATTGAGACATTTTTTTTTATAAATAGATATACATTTTACTTAATTTTTACCCTTGTACACAGACTCCACATTTCTAATACATGACAAATTTATTAATTTTAAGTAATGATGACAAAACAAAATTTGCTATAGTTATCTTGAAATAAAATAAAAGCCAATATTAAAACTTTACAATAATAGTTGGCATAATTGTCTATATAACATTCCATCATCAGGAAACAGATGATTCAGAAGAAGAATTCTTTAAACGGCGAGAGATTCGACGTAAATCTTCTATTGATCGTCCTACTCACCCAACTTTCCCATGGAAATCTTTTGAGGATGAGGTATTCATTTACTTTTACCTTAATGAGACACCTAAAAGTTAATATATTTATGATTAATTTTTTTTTAAAGAAAAATTCTCCTAAATTAATCATTAAGAAAAACCTACACCTAAAAACGTGAAATATGTTGAATACTAAATACGGTTTTAGTAAATCCATTGTAATTTTGAATAAATTATTTAATACAGGACACACCAACAAAAGACAGTACCGAAATGCCTAATTCAGTAGATCAAGTAGAACTGAAATCAGACAGTAATAACAAGTACCCTTGGCGTAGTCCGAAAAAGAATATTGAGGTAATAAAATATAGGCAAACTTTATAAGAGATGTAAAATGTAAAGACGATCTCATGAAGGTCGCCGGCAACCGCTGGATCCAGATCGCACTAGATCGTAATAGATAGGCGTCTTTGGGGGAGGTCTATGTCCAGAAATGGACTTGATAGGCTGATGATGATGATGAAACTATACAAAATATTGCTATAAAATATCACATTTATTACGGTTAATATTCTGAGGAGCTGTTTGGATACCTGCAGCTGAATTTTGATCATCGAACATCGAGGCGGAATATAAAGTTTCTCAGTGTCATTTCGATGCCTGTCGTTTCACAACTGAGCGTTTTTAAAAGCACTTTCATCAATATGTAAAATCAGTTGCCAGCAGACGTATTTCTCAACCAATACGAATTGGAGACCAAAAATTAACGTACCTAACTTAAAAAAGCCGGCAACGCACCCGCGGCCGTGCACTCCATGGCTAGACCGCTAATGCTCATGAGCCTTTTACTCGTTTACCTCCCGATTATCATAAAAAATATATAAAATAGTATCAAATATTATTATTTCATAGAAATCGTTAAAGAAAGCAGATGCAGAAAGTCACTAACCAAACACAACAGTATTCTAAATTACCGATTTCAAATATTGAGTATAAAATTAAAATTATATATATAATTTTTCTATAGGTTCCAGAAAATACACAGTCTGATACAAACATTACACAAAATACACTATACCCGTGGAGAAAACCAGAGGTAAAACTATGTCTTATAAAACAAAGAAATCTGTAATTTTTTTTTGTCACTGTCTATTAAATAAATGTAACATTGTTTCTTTGTTTACAGTTTAAAAAGTATTCATTTATTAACTATAAATAATAGAATGTATATAATATGTTATAAAACGACATTTATTTTTATTTTACCCAAATTCTTTCTTTCAATAATTATTACATCACTTTTAATTTAAGTATATTAAAATTATATTAATAATCACTGTTAATCGCTTTTAAATTCTAAGATCTCAAAACAATGAAATTTAGTTCATTGACAATGACAGAGCTAAGCGTGGAAATATTCAAATTACGAAATACTATTTTCTTTAGATAAATTACATATTGATTACAATTACAAAAATATTATAGGTCCCACTTCTAGTCACACCACAGGCAGATACACAGCAAAACGAAGTGCCATTCTCATGGGAAGTTATTCCCGAAATACCACAGGTACACGTACACACAAGACAGTAAAAATTTATTTTTATGATTCAAATATTTTATAAACCAACCCTTGTTAATCAGGCTGAACAAACACCAGAGCTTGAGGATAGATACAAACCAACATTACATGAACCAGAAATAGCACCCTGGAGAAGGTCGCGGTCTCCACAGGTGCATACAAGCCAAATTAAAAAAAATACGCTTTATCCATAACACGCAATACATTCTTGCACACTGACATGCACAAGCACTCTACATTATTATAAAGCACATCAACTAAAACGTCAAAATACTGAAGCTTAATCAAAAGCTTAGATTTAATAGTAGCAATTAAATTAAATTATTTTCTATAGGCGCAAAACCAGGAGGAGAAAAAGTCTTCATTAGAATTACCAACTGACGAGGTAGATAAATCGTCGAATTCATTGCACAATAAAGCACAATTATCTATTTGCACAAGCGGCCACAGATTTGTAGTTAGGCACAATATACCTACTGTTGTAGATCTGTATTGCTGCATCTGCATGGGTTAACTAGTAACCATTCTACGTTCAACCTGTTAGATTAACGTTTCTAGCTTTCGCTTGTGATAACAAAAAAATATTTAAAATTCTGTAAAATACCTGTAAAATAAATCCTAAACAAACGGTAAGTACTTAACCAAGTTAATATTTTTTATTTAGGTGGAGTCTTCAAATATTTCCAGGCATTGGTGGAAGTCCTTTGACACAACGCTAAGGTTTGACATATTGTTGAGGTTTATGTAAAATTACAGAAAGTGGCACAGAAGCAAGAAGTCGTTGAACAAGAAGCAAAAAAAGCGAAGGTCAGCTCTGTTAAGAAGAAGGCAGAAGATCTACCTGAAATCGCCGATTACGAGAGACCAGATCTTGAGAAATACGAGAGAATTTCACCAACACGAACAACCAGGGAGAAACCAGAAAAAGAACCGGTATTTAAAAAAATCTTATTATATTGTTTAAGCTTTAAACTTTAAGGCACAAATGGCTTAAAGCTTAAGGAATTTCTGTCGTCTGTACAATTGGCAGCTTGCAGAGGTATTTCAAAACTATCACAGCTTGGGAATCATTAAATATGAGTGTACACATCTCATAAAAGCCGGCATCCCACTCGTGACTCATATAGGGCTAAGGGTATGAGCGGTAGATGACTTACTCTAGATGAACCTGTGGCTCGTTTGCCATCAAACATTACCAAACTACTATTGCATTTTTTATTTTCTTCAAAGGTTTTAATTTTGTATCTTGAAGATACTTTTTTCTTCAACTGAATCTGCTTTGTAAAATAAATATACAATACTAATTCAGATTATAAGTTCTAGTAATAATGTTAATTATTTTTAAAATATAGAAGGCCGCAAAGCCTAAAGTTCCTGAAATCAAAGCGCCGGAAGAGACTCCAGCTGCACCTAAGATTGAAGTTATCAAAGAGAAGTCACCCAAACCGGAAGCTCCTCGTAAACTTTCACTTTCGCCAGCTCCACCAGCGAGACGTGGTTCTCTCATACCTCCACCGGAGGAAATGGGTAGACGCCCTTCACTTATCATCAGCGACGAGGTACTTACACATTTCTATTACAAAAATGATTATTTATTCAAAATTTTTCAACTTTCATATAGCAATTACTATAAAGGTAAATTTGTAGATATAGTATCATTGTAGTTTCCTAAATTAACTTGATACAATTTTTAAAGAATATGCTGATACAAATTTTCTTTAATCGCTTTTAATACATTTCTGTCAGTATATTCTAAGTATTGATGTCACAATATGAAGCCCCGTAGTCCCTATACTGTCAAGCCGAACCCTTAACAATAGTGCGTCCTAGAATTTTTATTATTATACTAATAATCTTCACGAGTATTAGTGACGTGGCCCTAGCTTTAGTAACGACGTTATATGAAAGCTTCGTCCTCAAATCCCTGCTTTTAGTCTATGGTAGGGTAGAACGAACAGAGATTAAGATAGTAAAAAACATAATCCACAGGAGAATAGAAAACTAAGACCCGGTGAAGTGATCGAAGATAAGAAGGTAACAGATGCTCTGCAACAACTCGTGAATGCTATTCGTTGCGGCATTTAACTCTTGAGAGTACTTTTGCATTACGCGATACGCAAAACTGAAGCATATTTTCTGAATAATTACATGTACAAAGTTAATAAAACTTGGCTAATCAAGACATGTGATTCTTCAGCGAATCCTTCGCTAAATATTTTTCGTAACGGCACAATTCTTATATGCACACACTTGCGAGGCGCACACAACTGCACAGCTTGTTAGCACGTCTGCACACAGTACGTCGACAGAGATCACTGCGAAATTGTGTAACTTGAGCCGGTTGTTTCTGATCAAAAGGATAACTAACAAATGTTTAACAAGTAAAGCCAAGAATAACTTAGCACTGCTGGTGACATCATTGCACTTAATCATGCGGATAGGATAGGATAGGTTGGTCACTCAGGTTCGGCGGCAGAGGGTAGTTAGGCAAAAACTGTCTCGATTTGATTACTATCAGTGTTTTTTAACAACAGGTCACGAAATTACGGCCAGGCGAAGTTTTAGACGAGCGAAAGGTGAGAGCTTGGGTCTGGTCAGTTTTAGGTGGTCGCTGATCGCTTTTGCAAAGCATTTTGTTACAAAATTTATTCTTTACTTTATGGCCAATGTTTTATTGCACTTTCAACTTGAACACTGTGACACTGAATTATCACAATATACAATTTAGTCACAATTTCAACAGTCCTTAACCGTAAATTCTTTTAGTATCAAAACGATTTCCATATCCTTTGAATTATACACTCCTTCTGTTCTGTGTATTTCTGCAGAAACTGTCCTGCCGTACAAGTACCTTAAGGCCGCTTAGCCGAATGCGAAAAATGTTGCATAACATTTTTCAAGCAATGTAGTGACGATTCCTGCCATGGGAGAACTAAAATCACATTCAAATTATAGCACCAATGTGAATAATTACTGCAATGTTCTCTTGTGGCGAACGCTTTATAATTTTAGAATGGCTGTTTTCTACATAACACGCTTTTCTATTTACCTTTTACTAACCCAGCAAGTACTGCACTATTTAAAAAATGATCTGATACATACATATATAACAAATAAGAACAGCTGTACAAACACATTCTAAATTTATAGGTTTGATCAGCGCAAATGCGGAATGAAACGCACTCTCATAAACATTTGCACATTTAACTGAATGTTTTACTAAAATGAATTTGTTTTTTCCAACAAAGAAACGCAGCAGGCCGGGGGAATATTCAGACGAGGTATACATTGAGTGGAAATATATGTTTAGATCAATGTTATAGAGAAATATAGATACGTGGCTAACCTGATATTGCCAAGTGATTAATTATATGAATCTCAACAGAGTACAATGCGACCTGTAATAATATTGAAACTGACGTTTTATTATTGGTCAAAGTAGCTAAAAGTTGTAGAAAATATAGTGCTAATAATACCTTATCGTCCTAACAGTTTGATCAACCATCATACCTTCAATATGTTTAACAAACGCATGACAGCTGTAACAAAAAGTTTACACGAATGTGAATTTATTGTTCAAACAGTACTGCAATCCGAAACGCTTAAAGTCTCACGCTTTTTGTTATGATGCTCATTTTAATGAAGACGTAATTTGTCGTTATGTGATTAACTATAAGCATGTGAAATATATCGCAAACAACACAAATTTGATAAAATTTGTTCGTAAATTTTAACAAAAAGTATATATATAAATAAATAAAGTGGTTTTTGTATTCGAAAAGTTCGATTAGTAAAAGTAACGTTCATAAAACAAAACCTTAGATGCATTTAATGAAATGATTTTGCAGTGTCCAGAAAAAAAATCCATAAAATACGTGAACAGATTATAAATGTAATATTTAATATCTGATTTAAAAGCAAACGGTTTGTAATAACTCTTAAATATTGCATAGCGGCCAAGACAGATGCGCGGCCGAGTATCAAACACTCTTTAATAGTCGAAAACTTGCCAAATCGAATGAATTATTGCGGCGATCTTGTATTGTAAAGACGATATATGTCATACAAAATCAGCTGCCATAATGCATTATTGATCTGACTAATAAAGGTATTTGTTGCTTAAACAGGTGTTCGCTGTTACGATCATATAGCTATAACAATCAATATTATATATTTTTATTGTATAGCATCTACTTCACGGAAAGAGATCAATGCCCATGGACAACCGCGTCACATTACGCCCTTTGGTTTGTCGGATTTTTACTTGAGCGATATAATTTCACCTCCGATATCTTCACTCAGCGAAACAATACAAATAATGTTTCACATTGGTATTCTGTGAGACATTTGACTCACAAATATGATTATGTGACTAACGAAGAAATTGCAAAGTATAATAATAAATGCCAAGTACTAGACACGGCTATAATTAACAAACAAGGACACATAGAAATAGATCAGAGCAAATAGAAATCTGATTGATAGATAACATGTATAGAAATACCTGAATATGTCGCGTGGGAAGACCGCCCGCGAGTTGAGCCGCAACTATACTGCTATCTGAAGAACTTTTGGCATTGATGGCCGAATCGGCGCTGGGCTCAACGGCGCCTGTTTATCAATTTTGACATGCCATTTAGGTGAAATAAATAAATATTATCTTAATATATCTTTTATGGTATAGCGGACAACGGAGCAGGCAGAGATTTTAGATCTCGCCGTCTGATAATGGACAATGTCTCTCGGGCGAGAACCGGTGCATTCGTCGTGGGTTTTTCTCTGACTGACGATATCGAAGGCTTTTGAAATTATACTACTCAAGCGGCGTAAAAGCCAGCAACATAACCATCTACAAATACGGTTTCACGTTAATATTCTGTGAGCTAGTGGTGTTATTTTTTATGGCATTTAGTGCGTCAGCATATGTTTCACGGCTACGGATAAAATAATATACCCTTTAGACGAATATATATTTGATTCAGACGATTTAAATATTGGGTGTTGTTTCTTGTAAACGGAAAAAATAACTAATAATCAATACTTTTACACAAAGTTTAAAATCTTATATTTTGTATATATGTTGCCGAACTCCGCTGAAACGAATCCGAGAATTGGTAAATATATTTTTCATACGCCCGAAATATTAAGGGTGGTTTATTCCAGTTTTTTAAGATTCAGCATTAAACCTTCTACTGCCATTCCTTTTTTAAATAGCGATATTATTATTTTAATAATTTATATGATAAAGCATTTTACCGAAGTCAGCTATTATACCATGTATAATACGGCCGTATATAAAGGCCGGCAACGCACTCGCGGCTCTCCAAGGGCTGGGGGTGTTATATAAAAAAAAATACTTTTATATAAACTTTGTTACATAAGAATTTGGCAAATTAATATACTATGTACGTATTTAAAAGGTGTAGACATATTAAAATATAAAAAATCGTTTGAAAAACATGAGAAAAATACTGAAAAATGCTACAATTTCTTTCGTATCATCAAAACGAAACATTGACACACTTCTATTATAATAAGATGATTGACAATGTCGCCGTAATGTTGGGACATTGAGCTTTAATTAGACACTCCAAAGATCAACAATTTGGCATTAACTATAGGCTTCATTGAATTTTGTTAAGAGAAACTCTCCAAAGATATTAGGAAATTAACTCATTGATATGAGCTTGAAAGCGGCTGGCGACTGTGATACAAAATAAACTATCTCACCTTAATCTGATAATTAATTAAAACGGTCTTCTGATTTGTACTATGCACAAATAGATACCTCCCCCTACCCACGTTCCCTCCATTTTGGAGGCGACTGCTCGCGCGACTCTTTCAGTCTTTTGACATACGCGCCAATTTTTACATGTAACGATACGAACAGACAAAAAATCGAACTTTTCAATTGTATTCAAAGCCAACCATTTATTTCCAAATATGTGTGTTTATAAATATATAAACGACAAATCGAAACAAACGAAAATGGTGTGATTGTGTTTTTGACAGTTTATGTTGTATTGTGTATGTATTATGTGTTGCGATGGCGGCAGTTATAAAGAAATCTAGTAAATCTGTAATATCCAGTTCTGTTTCTACTAAAACTATTACGTCTACTGCTGCTGGTAAAACAGTAACATCATCTACCGGTAGTAGGTTATCTGTTACTGCTATAGACTATCAGTTAGATGTAGTAAGTATTGCTTGACTTTTAAAATTCATACGAATAGGTCATTTGCTGGAGTAAATTGATTCTGAAAATTTATTAGAAATTTATTTTTTTCTAATATATTCCAAATCATGAAAAAGTAATAATTATATCTAATGCTAAACTCTAAATACTAATTCTTATTGTTATGATAAAAAGTATTTTAATTTTACGTTATTTTTTTATATTTCGTTATTAATTTTACACCAAATTTTATTATTATATTATTTTAATAGAAGGCTTGTTTGCAAGTGTAAATCATCTGTATAATATATCGGTTATTATTGATAATTAAATTTTTGGAGACCAAAGTCCTGCAATATTAAATTATTTTACGCTATCTAGACGGGCTTAAACAAATTCGCTGTCAATAATTTAAAAATATCTCTACCTACTAATTGAACCAGTGACGCGGTTAAAGAATTTATGATTGCCACATTAGCACTTGTGCTACATATATCAGGAAGTCCAGAATTCATTGCCGGTGCGAGTCACTTGGCGAACGTGTATGATGTACAGCATCTGTCATAACAAAAATAACATGATGCAATATTGAATGAGGATCTGTAACCAATACGCGTTAAGTTAAAAATGAAATGCTTCATTAGAAACACTACAAATCTTTTCCGTACTAAAATAGAGATTTATTAAAAAAAAATAATATAATATAAACAACTTTTTGGATTCCGAACTTTCACTTGTCACTTGTTGTATGATAAACTGATCAATTATTGCCATTAACAACAAAAGCCTCTTTTGTCGCAAAAAAAAGAATAATTTAAAAATATATACAAACTCTTTGTATCCAGATTACCTTGCGTGCTTTTTTAATTGATGACAATCAATTGATCAATGGTTTCACAATTTACAACAACAAACACTTTTTTTGTCACAAAGAAAAAAGATTCAATATGATTAAAAAAAAGCATATACAAACTTTTAGGATCCATATCACGTTCATCAACATTTCTATAATAATCTGACCAATAGTTAGAGAGTACAAACTTACATATTATTTTATATTCAATCATTCACCACGCAAATGATCTTTCGTAAGAGTTTCAATTTGTACAATTTTTAGAAATTTATATGTTGCTGCTTACTTTAACTGAATTATGATCGTATAATTTGTATATAATATAGCATAAGATCTGAGATTCACAAAGGGATCTATAACTGAAATATTTCTGTAATATTCATTATTCAATGTGATTAACATGTCCTAATTTTGTGTTCATTATACTCACATATTAAACTGATATAGCGAAGGAAATCCGGCGACTCAAGAAGACCATCGATCCAGGACTTGGAGGACTTGATAAACAAGCCTTCTATACCGCTGAAACCTCTTGGAAAGGATGGCTCCCCGTCTATTGTTGACGTACAAGAGAACTACAGTGCAGTTGAAGGTAAAATGATAGACATTGTATAATTCTCAGAAACCAGAAAAACCAAATAAATAAATATTTACGCACAAAATTGAAAGAGTTAATAGAAATGAATTATTTAATTATGTTATATAAATTACAGTATTCTATACTGATGTTATAAATAGGAATTATTTGATTGCTTGTTTGCATTCAATAAACTCCAAAACTACTTGACGGAATTGAATAGTTACTGAACTATGGAAAACTACACTATCTCCCATGAACATTGGGTATTTTATATATTTTTAAAGTTTGGATCTTTGATAAAACGCTAATTTGACTCTAAGAGTAAAAAAAATATCCAAAAATATTGTACTAAGGTAGGTATATGTGTATTATTTCTGATGTTTCATGCTAAGCCGGGGTGTGCTACTAGTATTCAATAAATATGTTTCTACGAAAAAATATGCCTTACGAAGCACTGGTTCATACAAATTACTTATAGTAAGAGTTAGTAGCTGAAATAGCCCAAGCAAAGATAATATTTTGAATTTATCAAATAAGCATCGCTTAGCATTTTTAGACTTGTGTCACGTGGTAACATAATTCACATTGATTTACTTGAGTACACTTTCTTAGTACCTGTATATTATATATAATTATATTTATAATTAATTAATATTGAATAGATTTATTAAGAGATCTGAATTGATAAAATAGTTTTAAGCAGTGCTATTATTGTTTATGAACCTTTAATCTTATTCCATATGTATTGATACAGGTGTATCAGTGCCAAAATCCGAGTCGATAACAGAATAATTACCGAAATAAACGCTCTTGATAGATATAATATAAAGTTGTCGTCGTGTTCTGTTACATTCCAAGATGTTAACGCTTACGGACTCGTAATAAATTGTATCACTTATAATAATAATAATATTTATTTCTTCTTTTGACAATAGTCCTTGAAATAATAGTATGTAGAAGTTTCCTTTTAGCATATTTTATATAAACTCGGGTTTCGATTAATTGGTTTATATGTAATATTCTTTCATTATTTGAATGCATAAAGATTTTTTAATAAGTAGTAATAAGCTTGGGGGTTGTTCATTAATCACGTTTTTTTAGCATTTTCTAACCCACTCTTCTCATTAGTAAATGTGGTGAGATTTAAAACTACTCCCCTCCATTAAAATTCAGGTTTATTTTTAATATCTACAAAGAACCTTAATTTTTTTCGAATATTATCTGTTAATACAGCTATAAAGTATAATATTGTATTTCCAAATTAAGGAACACGATTAAATGTCTTGACAGGTAGGTTGCTTTTGTGATATTGCAAGATTTTTAAAAATCCTACCCCATCCTTTAAAGCCTCATGTGAGTAATTGACAGCCTCCAGTTACAACAAACATTTATTGTATGAAAAATGACCATTTTTCAATTGATTTCTATATTTATACGACTTTTTCTTACCATTTAGATCAAACTGGATACATCACAGTACAAGTGGAGGGTAATCCGGCGCCCACGTTCAGATTTTACAAAGGTGTCACAGAGATTATTGAGGGTGGTCGTTTCAAATTCGTCACGGATGGAGAAACTGGACTCGTTACGCTTTGCATGCGAAAGGTCAAGCCGAATGATGAGGGGACGTACCGAGTTGTTGTCAGCAACATCCATGGCGAAGACTCAGCTGAGACACAGCTTTATGTATCGGGTAAAGCAGCCTTTGATAACTTGTATTTGATATTTCTCTGACCTCAGCCTAGCCTCGTAATTGAGTGCTCTGATAAACCTACAGAGAGTTAACGGGTACAATTCCCGGTACAAATAAAAAATATATAATATATTCGGTCTTTGGAAGGGTTTGACTATGTACGGAT